>VOQJ01044392.1:0-10693 GCA_015052665.1 Apistogramma diplotaenia | reverse complement strand
AGTGGACCGGCGCCCTGTGTTGTCTACTGCCCATAGCCGGAACCTGCACACACACACACACACACA
Organism: Apistogramma diplotaenia; assembly: GCA_015052665.1. Taxonomy (NCBI): domain Eukaryota; kingdom Metazoa; phylum Chordata; class Actinopteri; order Cichliformes; family Cichlidae; genus Apistogramma; species Apistogramma diplotaenia. The sequence continues at coordinate 10,627 of VOQJ01044392.1, read as the reverse complement.
CACACACACACACACACACACACACACACACACACACACACACACACACACACACACACACACACACACACATAAAGTCCAAAAAAAGTAATAAAATGGATTGTGTGCAGTGTATTCTCATAAAAGTACTGAACAAATATGATCTGAGCAGCAGCAAACATGTCACAGCTGATGTATTTCCTGTAGCCGTTAATCCAATCAAAAGACTCCCTGTGAGGGCCTGTATTATCAATACAGGAACCTCTCAGACTCACAATGTGCACTTCTCTGCAAAGCTAGTTTCACTGAATGACTATCTCCACCTAGTGGCCAATATGTGACTTGCAGCCACCTGCAGGAACAAAGATGTAGCAAACAATCACAGAGGTTACAGAGGTTAAAAAAAGAAAGAAAAAAAGGTCCAATCTTCTCATTTAGAAGAAAGACTGCTCTTGTGCAGCAGCTGAGTATCTTTTTTGCTAATATGCTTTTCTTGTGGAATCTACCTATATAGAAAATATTCCGTTTGCAGCGCCCTGATGGCCTCAGTGATGAGGCTCAGCTCAGGGAGAGGAATGAGTCAGACAGGATAGAAAGAACAGGAGTCTCCCTGATACAGGAATTAAAAGCGCATGTGTAGCTGTTCACCCAACCCACATATGTCAAAACTGAAGGAGCTTTGTCCATGGGTCTTTTTTCTTCTTACCTTTTGTTCTGCTCATATGATCGATGAGTCTACACTCTGCTCTTTATCTTTTACTCCCTCTTTCCTCCTTTTCTGTCTCAGCCCCAAACTTTGCCTTGGCTTTTTGGGTCTTTTTTTCCCCTCTGTCCCTCTTCCCTTTCTTTTTCATTCTTCACCCTGTCTTTCTGCTGTACCTGTGTGCGTGTGTGTGTGCATGCGTGTGTGCGGCTTCCCTTATAGTGAGCTGTCTGTGAGATGTGAGATAAGTGTGAGCATGCTGATGAAAATATTTGAGCATTTTGTGTGTGTGTGTGTGTGTGTGTGTGTGTGTGCGTGCGTGCGTGCGCACACAAAGAACTGCATTGCAATCACGGCATCAGATTTTTATTTTACACTGCAGGCACTGACATACAATGACAGACCAGAAAATGACATAGAATGAAAAATACTTTTCCTTTGCCTTTATTAGAGATAACCTCAAAGGAGTATTAGGGCCACATTGAGAAAAAATAAATAAATTGTGCATTTTGAGAATAAAGTCAAAATTTCAAAAAAAAAAGTCGAAGCTGTCATTTGAAGTCAAACAGCTGTCACAGCTGCTGTACAGATGCCTCACGTAGCTCGGGGGCTATGCTCCGGAGACCCCGCGAAGATGAGATGAATGTACATTACTGCATAACCCAGAAGAGCATTACAGCTCTGCTGAAGCCTCATCTTTATCAGGCCCTTCATCAGGTACTGCAGCATCTTCGCCCTCGGCCTTAACTTTTATTCCCGCTAAAGGCATAACTGATCTCTCCGTCCGAGTGATAAACATAATTATGGGGAATTAAATAAATAAATATACCGCAAAATCCACAATATAGAATTAAATATTAAGAAAAATAACATAACGAGCGACGGACGACACCCCCCATCCCCCGACACACAGCCGATGCAGCTTTCTGGACCATCATACTCATCACTACTTCATGTTGTACTAAGAGAACCTTGTTATTTTAACCAATTTTAAAGTATAGTGCCACTAATTCAAAACACTATTTACTAATAATACTATTTTGACTTTTTTCTCGAAATTTCGACTTTATTCTTGAAATTTTGACTTTATTCTCAAAATGCACAATTTTTTTAGATAACAGCTTAACTAAATTAAATTAAATTTTGTTTATATAGCACAAAATCACAACAGTTGCCTCAGGGTGCTTTTTATTGTAAGGTAAAGATCCTACAATAATTACAGAGTAAACCTAACAATCAAAAACGACCTATGAGCAAGCACTTGGCGACAGTGGGAAGGAAAAACTCCCTTTAAACAGGAAGAAACCTCCAGCAGAACCAGGCTTTAGGGCAGCCTGATAAATTATAATAATCCAGTCTAGAAGTAATAAATGCATGAATTAACTTTTCAGCATCACTTTGAGACAGGATTTTTTAAATTTTAGAATTATGCTAAACAAGCAGTCCTGCATAATTCTTTAATTGTGCATTGAATGACATATCCTGGTCAAAAATGACTCCAAGATTTCTCACAGTGTTACTGGAGGCCAAGGTAATCTCATCCAGAGTAAGAGTCTGGTTAGACACTGAGTGCTGCCTGTTCAACTGCTCACAGCTTAGCACAAAAATCTAATCAGCTGATCACATAGCAGCAACTCAGTATATTTAGTAATGTAGACATGTTCAAAACAACCTCTTGAGGTTCAAACTGAGGATCAGAATGAAGAAGAAAGGTCATTTAAGTGACTCTGAATGTGGCACAGTTCATACCAGACCTGCTGGTCAGGAACTGATGATGTGCAACCATCTCTGTAGTTTAGAAAAGATGGTCTGAAAAAGGGAAAATGCCCAGTGAGTGGCAGTTCTCTATGTGAAAATGCCTTGATGATGCCAGAGGTCAGAGGAGAATGGCCAAGATGTGCTGACAGGAAGGCCAAGATCTGCAGAATAGCACCTCTGGAGCAGATGGCCTGCAGCAGCAAAAGATCACACTATGTGCCACTCCTGAGATCCAGTTTGCACGGGCTTGATTTCAGCTGCAGCATTCAGATGGAAGTCTCAGGATTTGGCGTGAACAACTTAAAAGAATGGATGCATCCTGCCTTCTAGCAATAGTTCAGGCCGGATGAGGTGGTGTAATGTTGTCGATATTTTCTTGGCACATTTTGGGCCACTTAGTATCAATTAAGTCCGACAGCCTTCCTGAGTATTGTTTGTGGCCACGTCGTGTCCCTTTATGAACACAGTGTTTCTATCTTCTGATGTTTCTTGCTGCAGGATAACACACTTTGTCCCACATTTCAAATAATCAAATAATCACAGACTAGTTTGTTTGAACATGACTAACTGATATTTTACACTTGGAGGAAAATGATGCCATTTGTGCCATGGTCTTCAAACTGTGACTTTGAATTGTAACTACCACTCAAATCTCACGAGGAGAAAAGAAATAATTTTTCTGTACATACTTCTGTTTCATTCATTTTCCTTGGGCTCTCTGCAGCAGTATCACCACATTCACAATTATTGTAATCTTTTCCATCTGTGAGGAGCGCTCCCACGGAATGCACCGAGGGAAAAATACCGTATGACAAACAAAATGTGGATTTTTATGAATGAATACTCACTTCAGAGCCTTCCTTATTCTGCCACATTATCACATTAAAAACAGTGCTAACGTAAGTTCCTTTACTCAGCGTGTTCAGAACAGGGACCGTACTCACATGTACGTGGTGTCGGGCTCCAGGCAGCGAATGATCATGCTGATGGAGGAGGACAGCAGGTCAGGGATGTCCCCTAACATCACACATGGGGACCTGGCTCCAGACAAGATGTCATCCACAAAGCTTAAAAGGGTTTCTGCAGCACAGGTAAAGACAGGGGGACAGTTCTCTTGAGTAATTCACACGAGTATTTCATAGAGTTCAGAGACTCGTTGGAGTGTATTAATGACTGGCTTGGGGCTGTAAATGACTTCATCATATGGAAAATTATGATTTATTTAAGACAACTATAACCCTCTGAACTATGTCTCATTGTACCACTTTTTGTGTTAGCATCACAACTGCTGCAAATACCTTTTTACATTTTCTAATTAATTAATGAATGTTTTTTTGTAGGCAGAAAATAACTCATTTAAGTCTAGCCAAACTAAATACTGACTTGTGATATGAAATGGGAAGCCACCAGCAGTCTCCCTTGCTAAGTTTTTAAACTCAACGGAGCCTCATTTTACATTTTAATCGTCCACTTTTAAACTGCTTTGAGGTGAGACGGGGATAACACTGCCATGATACTGCAGCTGATACATAAAGTACAATGTGTATATGTAAGGCAGATGGGGCCAGATTTTATTAAGAGAAGGCCTGTTCAAATACATTTGACTGCAGTGGCTGGGGTTTGGAGCCCACCTTCTTACAGAAAGTCAGAAAGAACAGGGTGTTCCTTATCACAGAGATACAGCTGTAAAAATGCACTCCATTCACAGTCTTTGACTTCACTGTTGCAAATGGGTGTCCAAGGGCACCTTGACACTGCGTGCTGGGAAGGAGGTACTGCTAATTCAGTGTCCACCCACTTTTTTGAACACATTCGACACCAACTTTTTAGATAAATGTTTTCTTTTTCCTCCATGTCTGCCTCTCACTTTTTGTGTTCTTTCTTTCTGGATGCTAAAAAAGCTCTTGACTTCTCTCAGAAGGTTATAATAGTAGCTTCATATCATTTATGTCAAAATAATCCACATTTATTTTAAGCTGTTCCTTGGACATTATACAGTGCCGTGAGTGTTTCAAAAGGTTTTGAGTTTAGAGAATTCTGAAGCTGACTTTTTGGCTCACGTGGAAACATTCAGTGACCTCATTATTTGAAACATTCACCATGTTTAATATGAGCATCCAGCATTGTAATAGTATAAATATGACAGGAAATACGAAAAAACAAATGTTCTCTTTAATAGTTTGCAGAAGAAGGTAGATCAAAGTTTAAATTCAATTTTATTCAACAAAAATGAAGCCAAAAAGCTGAAACTGTGTGTGAAAAACTAAATACAGCCTTAATGATTCTATTTAAGAGGTGAAATAGCAGCCATGTGTTGCTAATCAAATACACTTCATTACTGTAAGTGATCGTCAGCATGTGTGAGCGCCTCTGTAAAAGCAGACGTTTTGACAGTTTGCAGGTTTAGAGCATTCAGGTGTGTGTTAACACCATGCTGAGGAGGAACAGCATCAGCAATGATTTTAGAGAAGCAACTGCTGCTGCCCATCAGTCTGAGATGGGTTATAAGGTCATTTCCATCATTTTAAAGTGAGAAAAATTATCCACAAGTGGAAAACAATACAAGATCTTCCGAGGAGTGGACATCCCAGCGAATTCACCACCAGGCCAAACCCTGCAACAAACAACAACAGCAAACCACAAGACTTTGGCAACCGTGTCCTTTGTGTTTGCCTATGATGCACAGCACCACATTTGGCAAAACCCAAACTCCTCACACCAGCTGTTAGGGGTGATAGGGATTGTTTTGCAGCCACATGACCCGAGCACCTTGCACACCATGAACTCCGCTGTATACCAAAGTATTCTAAAGTCATAAATGAGGTCATCTTTCCAACAGCTAAAGTGGGACTGGGACATACAACAGATCAATGATCCCAAGCTCAGCAGCAAATGCAAAAAACATCACATGATGATATAGAGGTCTCAGAAACGCAAACTCAAATATGATGCACTTGGCGTTGCTAGATTAACACAACTTTGCATAAATGAATGCCCAAATTCATTTTGGGCCAAAATTCCTCCACAATGATGTGAGAGACTCATACAGTCATACAAATAATCATTACATCAAGTTAATGCTGCTAATGGTGGAATCAAGCTGCACTGAGTTCTTTACAAACTGCGTCTGCAGTTATTGCCTTAATTTTTGTTAAATGACTAATACGATGCAATAAATGATGTGCTGTTGCTCATCTGAGGTTGATTTTAAGACCTGGTAAGGGTTTTTATATCCTGAGAAGTAAAATCTGAAAGAAGGTGTACTTTATTTTTACCATGACTCTATGATATATGTAATATGTAATTAAAAATTACACTAAAAATATCATTTTTACTCACATAAACCAACATTACCTGTCAAAGCACCAAGTTATTAACTCCTAGTGTGACATTACATTTTGATATTACATTACTTTACAACTAAATCTGGAATAACACTGATATTCACCTGAGCCTCTCATTTAACGTGGCTCTGTGACCCTCACCTGCTCCTACTTCACCTCCAGCACCTCCTCTTTGGGGCTCATTTCCTGCTGTCCAGGTTGGTGGTCATGTATGCAGCTAGCTATGTTTTCCCAGCTGGCAGTGCATACAGCGAAAGGGCAGTTAGCCTCTGGGATGTGTGCTTCACTGTACAGGGGGAAAAAAAAAACCCCTCTCCTTGGAAAAGCCAAATCTGTGTATGCAAAGGTGTGTAAAGCCATGTGTGCACTGAGGTGGTCATCTGTGACCTTCCTCTGCACAAACACTCCCTGTGTGTGTTTATTTATGCAATATGTGCGTGCGAAATGATGGACACCCTGAAGTAGTCACCTGTGCATATCTTACAAGAGAGCTTTACCTCTGCGTGTGAAAATACTTCTATGTGTGAATGACGGGTGCTCTGAGGTGGTCACCTACGTCAACCTCCTCTATGTCACAGGTGCGAGAGAGAGAGAGCGTGATGAAAAAAGGTATGTTGCTGCTGTCAGAGAAAGGTGTTTACTGAGCGCAGACTGACACACGAGAAAAAGACATAACCACTGCTGGAGATGTAAATGAAAAGTGACATTGTGAGGCTTGGCACCACTCAGCATATTAATTGCAAAGCCGGTTGGAATATCTGTCTCCTGTGTAAGGAGGCATATAAAAAGGAAACAGTGTTTGAAGCTTCTCTGGAGGATGCAGTTTGGGAATATGTTGAGTAATTCTCTCAATCTGTGAGCAAGCAGAGCTCTAAATGGGAAACTGCATCCAACATCAATCTTCATGTACAGTTACTGTCTGTCTAAACATTATAATTCAGTGGAGATTTGCTACTGTGTTACAAAAAGCCTGTGTTTGCCACAGCTATCTAGTACTGCAGGCCTTATGAGCCTAAGTGAAATAAACACAAACAAAAAAAGAGCGTACATGTGACTTTCACTTTTCACCACGGCATAAATTCAGCCTTTTTGTGGATGGGGAAAAATGAAAAAAAAACAGCACTGGAGCTACTGTTTACTTTCCCCTTTAGTTCTGGGAGAGACCAAGAAAAACACAGGAAGGACTGGGTTGCGGGGGAAGCAGAGAAACCCACTCTCATTGACCTCACTCTCTACAGCCACCCCCTCCAGCTCATCCGGGGGAACCCCAGGGTGTTCCCAGTCCAGATCGTGGATCTGCCCCAGTGTGTCTTCCCAGTAGGACGTGCCCAGAACACCTCACCCAGGAAGTGCCCAATATAAACGCCTTGAGATGACTGTTTTCTTGTGATTTGGCACTATATGAATAAAATTGAATTGAGTTGAAGGTAGGACACTGATATTGGGAAGTAAACTGCTCAAGAAACTTCAGCTGTCAACCAGTCAAACTGGCATTTGACTTTTTACGTTTTGCTTTCAGCTTGTTTCTCAAGTTTAGTTACAGAGACAGCTTGACTGGGTTTCTTATGAGAATATAAACTCTTTTACAAAGTTAAAAACGTTTCAGTGCTATATGTTCTAGAATAGACCTCAGTCACACAGGCACAGAGACCTGCCGACGATCGTCTGGCATCCACAGGTTGCAAGAGAATAATATGTATTGTCCAGCCGGTTACAAGTGGTTGATGATTGTTGCTGTTAAATCAACTATTAAAGCTAAATTCATGCAGGCCTAGAAACTCATCACTGACCCTCTCACAACCACCAGTCACCAGGACAATGTGTGTATTCCAAGACCGATTGGCGAGTGGTTGCCTTGTCGGCAATTTGCTAGCAATAAAAGCAATCACAAGGAGGTTTTTGGCGGAGCACACGTTTTGTGACTGATGTCACCTGGTGACAGCCAGGTGAGAGAATACACCAACGGCTGTTAGGGGTTTGTTGACCAGTCTCTAGGCCTGTTCAACTGAGGTCTTACAGTGCCAATAGGACTTCTGCCCCATCTACAAGTGACAACACCAGCTATATTTTACATGTATGTATTTATGTAGCCATTAAAAACCATACAATTAAAGAGAAACCCCAATCAGATGACCCTCAATGAGCAAACACCTGGTGACAGTGGGAAGGAAAAACTCCCTTTTAACAGGAAGAAACCTCCAGCAGAACCAGCCTCAGGGAGGGGCAGTTATCTGCTGCGACCAGTTGGGGCTGAGGAGAGGGAGACAGGACAAAAGCCATGCTGTGGAAGAGAGCCAGAGATTAATAATAACTAATGATTAAATGTAGAGTGGGGGTATAAACAGAAACAGAGTGAAAAAAGGTGAGTGAAAAAGAAGAGGGTGTCTGTCTCCTGAATCCAAACTGGGAGCTGCTTCCACAGAAAAGGGGCCTGACATCCTCAGGAAAGTTATTAAAGTTGTGTTGAACAGAGAAGCTGTTGACCATGATAGTTTTGCAGCTGTTAAACACATTAAAACATTATATTGGGGTAGAAAAACAGCTGTGATGGTTTGCCTGAAATTCACCACTTGGAAACAGGTCTGTTCATGATGAATTTCAGTATTTCAGCCAATCGCACTGCTTGTGTTTCAGTTTGGATGTCCAAATTGGAAAAATAGTAATACAGAGTTGTAAGTTTATAGTTGGTGTACCATCCTGAAAATGCAGCCAATAGGATCGCCACCAAGGAAATCCTATCCAGGGAAAACACAAATTTAAGTCTCATCTTCAAAGCAAATCTGGAAGATAAAAATTACACTATATTTTCTTAAACAAAACCCAAAACATAAATGGATATCTTAAAGTCCAATTAGGTTCAGATAATTTACTTTACACTTAAGATTAAGAACGATTATGATCATGATGAATAGCAACAAATACTGACAGAAAATAAAATCCATCCCTCCTTGTCACCGTATTAAAGTGTTGTGCTTCCTGCTCTTCTGTCTTTGGTAAGAGCAGCTTCATTGAAGTTGATGAGTCTGAGACTATCAGACAGGTTGTGAAAAGATGTTATATGGCCTTCCAGTTTTCTCTGAAGAGCAGCTACACTGACATACATTGGCTGGTTGTAAGTTTAGACCCAAATAAAGTGATACACTGGGTATGCTGTCTGATTTTTTACAAACCCCTCTGAAGCATCAGACTGCTCATACTTCTTGTATTTTTTGGACTCTGCTCAGAGCAAAGCAGAACAACAGTATTTCCAAAACTGTAGGACCCCACATTGTGATAAATGGGAATTGTTCTAGTCTAGAAAACATAGTGTTCTTTTGAGCATTATTACACATTTGGCCTCTCCTCAATCAGTGATCTTAAGGAGCCTTTGGCAGCGTCAGTCTCCTGTGATTGAAAAAATATTAGCCAAGTACATAGTGCTGATCCATTCTCACATACTCAAATCCCTATCTGCCTTCACTCCCAAACTGCCTCTCTCACATGTTGTAAAGTTGTGCAGGAGGAGGAGGAGACCCGATCTGAGCCAACAGTTCATGAATCCTTTAACACGCCTTTGCTCACACAAAAGTCACAAGCTCATTAAAACTCAGAGTTGGTGCTGACATGAATGTCTGAAAATATAAAAATACCATAGAAACTCTGAATTACCTTTGGACTGAGACACATGTGGGTTCTCTCTGTGGGTTCAAGCACTGCTGTTTACTTTTTATCTGTCCAATCTTTTCTCTGAATCATATCCTTCTTGCCAGGATCCTCTGTATACCACCTGAAGCAGCAGAACTGCAGCCCATACATACAGCCCAGTTTTAGGAACCCCACTGTGCACTGTCATGATGACAGGAATGCTTGATGTGGGTGGCCTGCAGGCCGAAAGAACAAAAGGTGCACCTAATTTGACCATAACAAATGTCTCAGTCAAAGGAGAGCTGTAACACCGTGAACACTGTGTGCTGCCATGGCATTTATGGGCATGACTGAATGCAATGGGAATAAAAATGTACACATAAACAATGTGATTGTTGACAGATGAAGCTGAAACTGATCCTAGAAGCCAGAGAGCTGCTGACTTGGCCAGGAAATAAAAAGATTTCTGAGGAAACGGTACGTGAAAATGTTTACATTTTATGTGTTATTAGCTCATTAACTGCTCTATAAGCTTGAGTACCGAGTGATTTCATTAAGATTTCCTCCTAAGTTGCAAACCCTCCATGGTTATTATGATTCCACATTCTCTGAATAGCTGCACAATACTCCCCAAGTTTAACAGAGCAAAAGATATCTTTGATTTACTATGAGGCTCCGTATATAAAGAAGAGCCAATTTCCACCGTGTAGTCGTTTCCAAAGCAGCTGTCAATCAGAATGCCTAACTCGGAATTGCTCAACATTTGGTGCGGTAAAAGATCGGAATAATGAGAAAAATGCCTTCAGTATATGGAAAAGCTTACATATTGTGTCAATATGTAAGCTTTTCAGGATATGTCAATGAATGATACTTCAAGTGAAAACTGGAAAATGAATGTGTAAAGATTTATGCCATAGCAGAAATACTACTACTACTACTACTACTACTACTAATAATAATAATAATAATACTGAAGATGTAATAGCAAGGAAAAATGTGCATGTGTGTGTGAACTTTGATTTTTCCTCAGTTGTTGCACCAATTCAATTCAATTCAATTCAATTCAATTTTATTTATACAGCGCCAAATCACAACAATAGTCACCTCAAGGCGCTTTTTATTGTAAGGACCTTACAATAATTACAGAGTAAACCCAACAATCAAAACGACCCCCAATGACCGAGCACTTGGCGACAGTGGAAAGGAAAAACTCCCTTTT
>VOQJ01044390.1:0-10212 GCA_015052665.1 Apistogramma diplotaenia | reverse complement strand
TTTTTTTTTATTTATATTTTTCCCTCTGTCCCAACTTTTGTTTTTTTTTTTTTAAATTGAGGTTGAAACATTTTCATCAGTGTGACCAGCTCTACTCACCTTTACCACAACATTCAGCCATTGGTTTTGCTGTGATGGTTGACTGACAGCATATTTCATTGACAGGGTTGTAGGCCTTCAGGTCACAGCAGGCCCTGTGTAACATAGGCTGTAAAAACAAGACACAGAAAACAGCACCACAGTGAAACAGCAGAAAATGTGTTATGGAAAGTGCATTAAATCACTACTATAAGGTTCACAACCCCAAAGAGTCCCAAAGCTCAATCAAAAAATAGCTTAGTTTTCTTTTTTGTACTTAAGTAACAACCATCAGGGAGCCTATTGGAATAAATGACATGTTTAGTGGAGTTTGTGACTGATGTTTCATAGTATTTCATCATGTTTGCAGCCCTGGGGAATGGATTACCGGGAGAACTGGTGTCTAATTTCCTGACGTGCTTGTCGCTTTACTAAAAATAGCCCTTCTTCTGCTAGCTGTGCACAATGCACAGCAAGCAGATGACATCACATCTGTGCATTACTCACAGTATTGTGATTACCCACAGAACTGCAAGAACAAAGTGTTGCAATAGCTTCAAATAAATGAAAACATTAAACTTAATTTAAGTGCAGACTTGGCGAGCACTCTCAGGATAACCCACAAAACACTAACAGAAAGTAAATACTAAAACACTGAACAGGAACAATAAAAAAAACTGTGGAAACTTCAATAAACTCAACACACTGAGGAAACGGCCCAGGATGTTGACAATTATCCTCTTTCAAACTATTACTGGAAAGTGTTGGCAAAGGCCGATTGCATGTTAGCAGAAATGATCACTGTTTCAGTGGGGTCATTTCCTTACACAAATGCTCTCTGATGCAAGCGTCAGAGTATGAATGTGTGTGAATGTTAGATCATAGAAGGGGACCAGAATAGGCTGGATTAGCTCATAAGGAAGTGTGTGTCAGTGATGGGTGAGTTAGTGGAAAGGAGGATGAGGTGTTTAATGCGCGGCATCCTCAACAATAGCTGACAGCCTTTGCACGAGACTCTGGCAGCTCAGAGGAGCAATCGCAGTGATAGACTCCTCTCTCTGTGTTGCAGGACCGAGAGGTTCAGATGATCTTTTATTCCTTCGGGAATTAGGCTGCTGAATAACACCTAATTGGTGTACTAATTTATTTATTAACCACCACAAGCATCTTACTTGGGTATTTTTATGTCTTTGTATCTTCTTTGTGTTTGTGTCTATTTATTTTGTGTGTTTGCTGTTGGACTATTGAATTTCCCCCTATTTATCTATCTATACACGTAATAATACAATACTTAGCTTAATCTCATATGGAAGTGCTTGTATGAATGTGGTGTGAATGCAAACGTGTTTTATAAGGGCTTTGAGTGCTCAGTTAGAGTAAAGGAGAGTTATATAAGAACCATTCCAAAACCAGTTTTGGTGTGTATGGGATCGATGTCCTGTTAGAACACACAATTGTGCTCAAGATTGAGCCAGTGTTGTACAAGAAAGAAAGAAAAAAAGGTATTAGACAAAATTAGATCATAAATAGTAAAATATATTTAATAGGTGCAAAACATGGCCAAAAAAGGCATAGCAGGCAATGGGCCAATCAGACAGACTCAACTGCCAGTGAGCAACAATGAGTTTAAGTCTAGTTTTAAGAGACTCCACAGATTTGATTGTGAGAGGAATGCTCTTCCACAGTTCTTTTATTCAAGTGCCTGTAAGGAGCCTAGCAGCAGCAGTTGGAAACAAGCTGGAGATGGGACAGAGAGGACTGAGAGAGACCAGTGTACAGTGAATTGCAGAAGACCGAACAGGAGGGAATGAGAGCTTGAATTACAATTTTGATCTATGAATTATGGGGCAGAACATGGATGGAAACATTTTTAACCACTGAGTGAAAATCTCAGCACTGTAGACCTTGCTGCTAATAGTCATGGTGGTCCTGCTGTGGGTTCCAGATCTTTTCATCTGAGGTCATTTCCTTCACCCCCTCCCCCGTGACAGACAACAGTGGTAATTGAGGAGCTGTAAGTCCCTGCAGCCACAGGACCCACCGAGGCAGAGCTGTGAACGAGTCACCCCTCGTGACTTTGCGCAAGCGTATGTGATTTTTTTCCCCCATCAGTCTAACGCCTACATGAAGTCACGCATCCAATCGTCCTTTTGTTTTTCCACAGCTGTCTCATCACTGTGAAATGCTTCACCAAAACAAAATGCACACAAAAGACATTAGGAAAGGGTTTTCCCACGACAAATAAAGGAAGAAAAGAATGAGAAAGCAAAGTAAAAATTTGGGCCAGCCGATGGAAATGGGAAACTCCCTTTTTTGTTTCCACAAACTTGAATATTCTTGGGTAGTATTCTTGGATTAGATACTGAACCCCAAGCTGCTCTCTGACGCAAGTCTTGGAATGTGAATCAGAGGTGAAACAGCTTCAAGATACAGAAAGAAGTCCAGTCGTCTTTTTTAGCTCCTGAGCCTACCGTAACCTGGATGACTGAGAACCTACGGACATAAAATCACTTATGTATTCTTATAAATTGGCGTCATGGACTGACGTCATGCACTATTGTATTGTTATATATTGTTGAGATTGTTGTATTGGCCAGAGTATCCAAGATCACAAAAGGTTGCATGTGTAAGGTGCACATGGATCATCTTATGATCAGAAATAATCTGTTAGGGAGAAGAAGTTACAGTCTAAACCCAGTGTGAAAACCAAATCAATCGTGTGATGATGCACATGTATAAGTGACGGTACATGGGCTTTGAGCTTAAAGGATTCACATACAGTTAAAGATGCTGATTAGTACATTAGTACTTCAAAACTAGGAGCTTCCTGCACTGAGGCAAAAGTCTAGTTATTACTATTTTTTAAATAAATAACTGTTAGTCTGCCTCCCCTGCCACTTTCCCTTGACAAGTGGAGGGCAGTGTGTGTGTATGTCCGTGTGTGTGTGTGTGTGTGTGGGGGGGGGGGGTTCATCTTATTAGGAAAAATAAAATCAATCAGCATAAATATTTTGTTTGTTAGACACCTGACATTCAGTATTGCACTTTGTATTCTCACAAAATTCCAGTGGGTGATGATGTGCTACATTTACTCCACGATGTAAAGCAGTTAATGTAACTTCAGAATGGCTCAATGGACAGCTAATTCCTGTAAATCAGAGGTGTCAAACATAAGGCCCGGGGGCCAGAACCGGCCCCTCAGAGACTCTGATCCAGCCCGCTGGATGATGGAATCCCTGTTTTTGTCAGTAATTAATTTTTTACATGGCTTCACAGTAAAACTACATTTAAAAAGGGACATTTTCTGTTTTTTCTAGAATTACAGGACAGTCTGGACAAAGAACTACCAGAACTTTTTCTGTAGTTTTACACGTTTCTTACACTTTAAGCTCCAACAGCGGTGTTGACAGATGACTCTGTGGTATAAACACATTACAGCTTTTTTCTTATATTCAGATATCTCTGGGATTCAATATGCAGTTGAACTTGTGTACAGACAGAAAGGAGGTTCCTCTGGTCTGGCCCACTGAAGACTGAAGTGAGCTGCATGCAAAATGAGTTTGACACCCCTGCTGTAAATGATCTGGACAGGTGCAGGAAGAGATTTGAGATTTGATAGTAGTATATTTATTCCACAAGGGGGAGCTCTTACAGGCACCTGGCATGGTTATTTTGGGCTTAAAGGAGGTAAAACGGTCAAAAAGGCACTGTGTGATGTAACCAGTCACATTTGGAAGTCAGAGCTACATGTTATTACCTGTCTATCTATATTGAATTGCTGAGTTCCCCCAGAACAGATCAAAGATATCAAATCAAAAACTGCAATACTTATCACACTACACTGTGAGGGTCAGTCTGATCACAGTAAACAACCTGTTCATTTTTATTAGTTTGTTTTGATTTTTGAACTCTTTCAGAGCCAGATAGTAATAAAGGATTATGTCTAACCGTGTCAGAAAAGTCACACCCTTTTCTCAATCTGCTGACATGGAGACTAATCAGGTAGTGTTGTTTGTTTGCTCGTTTGTTTTGTGCTCAACAGTCTTTGTGGTTGTATCTGCTGGTGTGCAACTTCCTGGAAGGCTTTGTTGTGTGTGTGCTTTTGCATTGATATATTTCCATTTATTTTTCAGACTCTGACGCACCAACCCAACTGGTACTGTAAGTTAACTGAAGGCTTGTTGAGGGTCACAACTCAACCAACATGACATATCATTGTCAACACCTGCAATCATTGAGTCTTCTGCAGTAAATATTTCAATCATTTTCATTAGACAACATCTGTTTACAACATAATTTAACTTGGGGCACTTTCCATGGCTGAGGGCCTTAAACATAGAGAAATTCAGCAGTTAGTTTTCTGGAAACAGGTCAAAGGTTATCTGGAGGACCATTAAACTAGTTATTCCATGTGCTCTAGTTTAACTTTTCCTGAATGAGATCTGAATACACAACAATTTGAACACTATCCTGTTTTTAAAAAATCATATGTTGATACTTGGTGTTCAAATTTATGTTGTGTTCATGTGACGTGGTCTTTTTTTGTCTTCTTTTTGCCTGTTTGCATGTTCCCAGTACAGAACCAACACACACACACCTCTGTGGGTCATCATGTTACAATCCAAAGCAAAATCGCTTCTGTGACAGAAACCAAAATCCTCCCTGGTTCTGCACCTCAGCTGTCACTGTTTGCTTTTATCTGTGTTATTATCATCTGGGACATCACCCTGTGTTACCAACTGTGTTCCTTCCACTATGATTTCAATCACGCATGCATCAACAAACAACTTTCAGTGCAAAATTCCCCTGGAGCGCATCGCTGCATTGTTTATATTTGTGGTGGTTAATGTGTGGATGGATGGGCTTTTGTGACATTATCTTGAAAATAGCTTGAGTGAAAGCTATAAAGACACAAACAGTGACATGATACTGGATGATAAGATGTTTTTAAAGGAGTTGGGTGCAGGATTTAGTAGAATACAGTGGTGAATGTCAAATTTTTGCAGGAGAACCTATGATACAGTAACTACTAATATCAAAAAAGGTGAAAGCATAGACATTTGAAAGTTGGATGCAACTTCCAGGTCTAAAACGTGAAGTCAGTGAGGAAATGCCTTAAATCTGCATTCTATTTGTTGTCCACCAGTCACTGCAAACAGACATTCAGTCAAGTGTCGTGGGAAAAGCAGCTCTCTGACTGTAAAGACTTTCCTGCTGAGTTGATATTTTAATTCACTAATTTAATTCACTTACGGCAAATCAAAACACACAGTTGCCTCAAGGCACTTTTTATTGTAAGGTTAAGACTCTACAATAATTGCAGAGAAAACCCAACAGTCAAAACGACCCCCTATGAGCAAGCACTTGGCGACAGTGGGAAGGAAAAACTCCCTTTTAACATGAAGAAACCTCCTACAGAACCAGGCTCAGGGAGGGGCAGTCATCTGCCGGGACAGGTTGGGGTTGATGAGAGAGAGACAGGACAAAAGACATGTTGTGGAAGGGAGCTGAGGCCTATTGCAGCATAACCAAAAGATCTTTCAGGGTCACCTGATCCAACCCTTTGTGGGTAGGAGTAGAAAAGTGTTGAAATGACGTGACAGGGCGGAGCAATCGATCCGCGATTGCACCAATCACACCAATATATATATATATCTATACTGGATACAGATGTTATAGATCTTACCTGTGATGCTTCACCTGAGGTGGTTGCTCCACCCGGTCCACTGTCTACTGCCATCTTTGTTTTTGGAGCATGCTGTGTTTGGTGCAATTGTGGATCGATTTGGTGCAATCGTCGATCGATTACTCCGCCCTGTGACGTCATTTCAACACTGTTCTATTCGTACACACAACCTTGAATTCGTGTCCACACAGAAGGGAAGAGCTCGTAGTCACAGAAATTAGAGCTGAATTCACAAGACTTTGCACTCACAGCTTTCAGATTCATAGTCACATAAGAACAATCCTAATCCGCACAATTTTTCAGACTCACAAATATTTCAGCAGAGTTTTGCATACAAGAACTTTATTGACATATAAATACGAATATGAATGTTAAAATTGTGCCCACGTCTTTTTAACAGCTATCTTAGCCCAACACCACCAACCAGGGCAGAGCTACAGATACCACAAAACGGCATTAAATTTTTCATGAGTGCAAAATACAAGGCTCCTCCACCTACATTTGAAGTTCAGATGGCATTTTTGTCTTGGGTGTAAGAATGCTTGCTATGCTTCATGCTTACGGAACCTTTTCTTGGGAACAATGAATGGAAAGCTGGAAAGATTTTTTTTGACTGACTTCCCTGACTGCACCCACCTACCCATGAGAATTATTATCTGAGGCTTTGTTTTCAATTTAAATAAACATAAAAATGACTTTTTGGCCAATCACAACAATGAGACAATCTATTGAACCTAAGCAAGCTGGGGATGAAGGTATGTTCCTCAAAATTAATTTATTTTTTAACGCACCACACTGTGAGGAAGGGGTGAAATTCTGTATGTATGCCAAGCCTAGAATCATGGAAGCTGCAGATGTAAGAACAGCTACAAATGACTTCTGAGAAAAGCCCACATGACTTGCATTAGAAACAGCCAGCTCTAAGCTTCAGCTTCCAAGAGGTTTACCACTCCCTCCACTTCTCGTTCTCATCTTTGTCTTTGTGATACCACCATGTTTGACTTCTTGCAGCAAATATGTTATGAATTTTGCACAGTGGCCAGACTGTCTTGTTTTTTTTTTTTTTGGTTGGAAACCACACCTTTCTTAAATTGCCTTAAAATGTCTGTAAGTACACTCCCTAACTGATGAGAATGTGCACATCTTCTCATATCTTTCCATTGACTAATGTCTCAGAACCTTTGAGTCATCTCATCTTTTGCATTCCTCATTCATCCCAACATATTCAGTCTGACACTTTGCTCCTCTCTCCTATTTTGATCTTCACAACTCTGACACTTATCCGTGTAGGTCAAAAATACACCCACTGTGTTTAACCCATGACACGTGTGATGTGACGGATGCATATCTCTGTGGAACCCTTGGATAGATCAAGTAATGTATTAATTGCATTCTTTTTTCAGGCCTGTCCAGCTGTCTGAGTTTTGTTTCAGTGCAAAGGTGAGTAACTTTCGTTTCTGTGGGAAAATCAAACCATATTTTCAAGTGATGGCAATAAGCCTGAAGCATTGTTAGGGGAAGATTTTTATTGAGATTGTTAATTTGTAAAAATGCTAGACAACAAATTTCAGGTTTAAATTCTCTGCAAAGAACATTAAGATGTAAAGCGTTAACAGCAGCGGACTCCAGTGATCCCAGAAAAAAAGTGCTGTTTTTGTGAAACTTTGAGAGAGCGCAGGCTCCAGCCCACTCCTTTTATACAGTAACTGAGGGTGGATTCTATACAGCGCATTTAACAGCGTAGGTATTTGTTACCACTTCTGAAAAAGGATCATATGTCTGGTAAGAGTAACATTGACTTCCATTAACCTGAATGTGTAAATAACTTGGGCTTGATTATTTTTGAATTGTGGAACAATTTACTTCAAGTGCTGTGGAGAGAGAGAGCGTATGGTAATTAACACCTTAGACAAGGACAGAGAAGATGGACAGGAATGTTCAGAGATGGGTATTCCTTACATCCCAGCGAAACAGACTATATGTTGTTCTCAGTTTTATGCCAGCCCTGGACAGCACTGCTGTGGGTCAGAAATTTACTGGCCTCAAGATGAGATAAGCTGCAATGGACACAGGTGGTTTTCTGTGTCAGTATATTAGCCTGACAGCTCAGGTCAAACATGTTTGAGACAAAGTTAGAGAGGTAAGATAGACGAGGAAGACCACAGAGAAGATTCCTGGATGTAGTGAAGGAGGACATGCACAAGGTTAAGATGACAGAATCGAATTATAAAAAAAGTGTGAGATTAAAGCAGATGATCCATTGTTGCATCTACCAAAGGGAGCGGCTCAAAGAAGTATCTATGCCTGTATTGCTGATGAAATCTAGTGAAACAAACTTTTAAAATGTGTTTTTAATGACATGGGATTTAACACTGGTTTGCATTTTGTCAGTCAGGTCAGATGTGTGTAGAGGAATGCGAGTGACGATCTAGGAAAACCCAGAAAGGAGTGGCATGGAAAAATTCTCCTTTATTAATGCCTTGCACATGTCTCTGCTCCAGTGTTGTTCTAGTCATGTGAACAAATCCTGTCCCGCCTTTGTTTTCTTTCTGGCGTCTTTAAAATGCCCTGAGGTACACTGCCAAAGGATTTCTCTGTCTCCGTCTGCATCTGTCAGTGTGTGGGATTCACTTACAGAACGTTTTTTGTCTTCCAGGCAATATAGAGCGAAAATACTTAGGAATTACAGTTATCGTCATTCATTAATGATGGTTAAAACAAGTCATAAATGGTTATGTGGTATTTGTGTTCAGTTTTTCTTTTATGTTTAGATCAGTTGAACTTGGCTGCTCACATGTTTCCAAGTTGCAGTAATTTCCAAAGTGTGAGAACAAAACAGCACCAGTGGGCATGAATGTATTCTTTGTAGACACTGATGGAGAGCTGAAGCTGCAGCTTTGATATTCTGCCTGTGAGAGCAATAGGAGTGCCACAGCCAGAAACAAAGGCTTATCAGCTCCAGGTGGGTGGAAGGGGGGCAAGGATGGAAAGACTGGGACCAGAACAAAAAAGTCCAAAAGAAAGAAGCAGTTCTGGGGGGACGGTCCGGCCGAGGGGACCACCAGATGAGCAGCAGAAAGCAATGACATGACCAAAAGAAAAAGAGAAAAAAATTACAGTAACATCTCAATAAGGAGAGGTCATTTAGGAGATACAGATTTCAGTTGAGCTGTTTGTAAGCAATTACACTCTGATGACACATACTGTAATAGCAGAATGGAATCTCAGCAGAGACAGGAATTAGAAGAAGAACCGTAGAGTCTAGACCGCAGGACCTTTATTTACCTCACATTAAATATTATCAAGTGTTGTTCAGTGCTATGAACATCATCAGCTTTTGATGTGTTCAGCTGTTATTGCAGCATTGCTGTATGATGTTGCGGATACATCAGGGAGGTCTTGGTATCAATGCTGTTTCAAAGGAGCAGATAGTTTGATAGCAATGTTCAGTATTATCATTTGAGCTTTTTATTGATGTTTTTTTGACAAGCATAGTAAGAATTATGTTTTCCAGGCAGACATACAGTACAGCATATACAGGGGTTGGACAATGAAACGGAAACACCTGTCATTTTAGTGTGGGAGGATTCATGGCTAAATTGGAGCAGCCTGGTGGCCAATCTTCATTAATTGCACATTGCACCAGATTGCGAAGGTTCAATTAGCAGGGTAAGAGCACAGTTTTGCTCAAAATATTGCAATGCACACAACATTATGGGTGACATACCAGAGTTCAAAAGAGGACAAATTGTTGGTGTATGTTTTGTTGACACATCTGTGACCAAGACAGCACGTCTTTGTGATGTATCAAGAGCCACGGTATCCATGGTAATGTCAGCATACCACCAAGAAGGACGAACCACATCCAGCAGGATTAGCTGTAGACGCAAGAGGTGCTAACCCAAACTGTATCCAAAAACCATAAAACCACGGCTGCCCAAATCACGGCAGAATTAAATGTGCACCTTAACTCTCCTGTTTACACCAAAACTGTCCGTTGGGAGCTCCACAGGGTCAATATACACGACCGGGCTGCTATAGCCAAACCTTTGGTGACTCGTGCCAATGCCAAACGTCGGTTTCATTGGTGCAAGGAGCACAAATCTTGGGCTGTGGACAATGTGAAACATGTATTGTTCTCTGATGAGTCCATCTTTACTGTTTTCCCCACATCCGACAGCGTTACGGTGTGGAGAAGCCCCAAAGAAGCGTACCACCCAGACTGTTTCATGCCAAGAGTGAAGCATGGGGGTGGATCAGTGATGGTGTGGGCTGCCATATCATGGCATTCCCTTGGCCCAATACTTGTGCTAGATGGGCAGGTCACCGTGTATCAAGATGACAATGCACCAATACACACAGCAAGACTGGTGAAAGATTGGTTTGATGAACATGAAAGTGAAGTTGAACATCTCCCATGGCCTGCACAGTCACCACATCTAAACATT
>VOQJ01044379.1:0-11745 GCA_015052665.1 Apistogramma diplotaenia | reverse complement strand
CCTGTCTAAGAGTGATGCTGAAAAGCTAATTCATGCATTTATTACTTCTAGGCTGGATTATTGTAATTCATTACTATCAGGCTGCCCTAACAGCTCCCTGAAAAGACTTCAGCTGATCCAAAATGCTGCAGCTTAGAGTGCTGACAGGGACTAGAAAGAGAGAGCATGTTTCTCCCATATTGGCTTCTCTTCATTGGCTCCCTGTTAAATCTAGAATAGGATTTAAAATCCTTCTCCTCACATACAAGGTCTTGAATAATCAGGCCCATCTTATCTTAAAGACCTCATAGTACCATATCACCCCAGCAGAGCTTACTTGTGGTTGCTAGAATACTTAAGAGTAGAATGGAGTAGTTCTTGTATAGCGCTTTTCTACTCTAACTTATACGACACGTTTACTTTCACCCATTCATACAAGCACCTAAGTGCTTATTATCTAACATTCACACACATTCATACTGCCCTGCACAAGTCAGAGGTTCAGTATCTTGCCCAAGGATAGGAATCGAACCGGCAGCCAGTTTCTGTACAGTTAGAGGCACTGCACCAAGAAGGTCCCTCTCAGGCCCTGAGTAAAGCCTGTCGGGTGTGTCACTGTGCTCCTTCTTCCTTTGTCCTGAAGATGAATCTTCAGTCACGTTTTTGGTGTTAATTAAAGCTTTATGTGGTGAACTTGTTGTTCTGCCTCCTGCAGTGGATTATTGTGACCTTTGGCCTTCAGTGATGATGTTTTCTCCCTCGCTGTTCCAGCATCACAATGGGGCAGCTGTACGAGAAGGAGAAGGACGAGGATGGCTTTTTATATGTGGCCTACAGCGGGGAGAACACCTTTGGCTTTTAGGGTAAAAGAAAAAGTAACCACTGGCCTCGCCTGACACCCAACCACATCCAATCACAGCCCACACTCGGCCCCTTGGGAGACAGCGAGGGAAACCCCAGAACCGGAACAGGCACGGATACCAATGTGGAGAGCGCCGGCGTGTTCGTCCCGGCTCATGTTGCACCTCCTCTTTAGTCATCGTGTGTCACATTTCAGTTACTTTGTTTGATGTTGTGATTTGAGTGTTTTAGAAGGAACCTTGATTTATTATTTTTGATTTGTTTCCACCTTTTTAAAGTGATGTGAGTGAATGACTTTTGCTTTTAGTTGTGCTTTCTTCTTTTGAAGATGATATTTAAAAAAAAAAAAAAGATTATTTGATGGTAAGGTAGCTGGATGACCTAACCAATAAAAAGCTAAAAATGGAGCCTGGCTGCCTTCGTCGTTCCTTCTGGTCGTCTTCTAAACTTCACTTTTTTAAAATTTAAATTATTTGATGCAAACCCTTAATAATCAGATCCACGTCAGAGTGAATCATCAGACCACGGCTGTCATGCCATGAAACAGCTGATTAAATGGTGAAAGCAACACTGTTGCAAATAAGATTAATGCTGCAGAGAACTGGTGATTCGGTGCACAGAGCAGTTAAACGTTAACGGAAGTTAATGTTTTAATGCTGATGATGTGATGACAATGCAACATGTGCGCAGCTCTAACTTCTCAGCAGGGCTTCATGCGTGATGAGGTGCAGCTAAAGGTGCACAGTGTGCAGGTTGATGCTGCCGGTTTATTCACAGTACTGGTAATAAAGTCTGTTCTTATGTTAATTCACTGGTATGTGCAAGCTCTTTAATGGAAATTATAATTTAAATGTTAATGTTTACTGCCAAGTTCCAGTTACTGTACTGCTGAACATGATGACTGAAGCAGGTTTATGCAGCAGCTCTGGAGGAAGGTGTGGAGGCGCTCTGTGCAGAAGTGACACCAGCAAACTCCAACATTCAAACAGGACTCGGGGTTTAAAGAGCAGATAGCGCTTTTATTGTGAAAGGTGAACAATAATCAGCACACATTTGAACTTTTCAGTCACTGTACTCATCATATTATCAAAGAAGAAGCTCATTAAAAAAAACTTCAAAAGGTTTCAACTATGTGGAAACTTTTCTGTGATCGTCGTTAAGTTCTGCTGCGCCTCAAAAGATACACAAACACTGTGATTATTAATGTATAAAGATGTGACTTTCTGACATTTCTGGAACTCCTTTAAAGCTTTTAGGGACTCGAGTTTCAGATTTGGGATTGGAAGCGTTGGATTATTTGTTTTTCTTAAATTCTTCCAGGTGTGCCTGCGCATGTTTCCATTCAGGATCGAGGCACACCTTTCTGTCAGCCGCAGTAGTTACTCTGAAACACACAATGTACGTCATAAATACACACACAACATGTACAATGTCAGTGATGGAAAGAAACTGATAGACAAAAACAAAACTTTTCCACCAATAAAAATGTTGACACTGATGTTACTGAGTCTCTTCTGCAGTCCTGCTGCCGCGTTTGATGCCACATAAATGAAGATAATCAATCTGAGTGTTTTTGCTGCAATAAGACGAACTGCAGTTTTTCACCTGCTGTGTGACTTCCTGTGTATACTCACATGACTGCTTCCTGATAGCAGCCGCTGGTCATCACCACATGCTTCACCTTCTTGAATGGGACGTGGACTTTATTACTGATCTTCTCACAGCATTCGACATCTTTCATCGTCAGTGATAAACCAACGTCTGTGAACACACACACACACACACACACACACACACACACACACACACACACACACACACACAGTTATAGGAGCTCAGCTCAGGAGTCAGGTGCACTCAGAGGTCAGAGGTCAGAGGTACTCACTGGCAGAGCTGTGCTTCAGGAAGCAGAGGAGAACCAGGACTGTGAGAGCCAGCAGAGTCTTCATGGTTCTCCGACGCAGGCAGATGTTCTTCAGCTTGAATGTGCAGGGCAGATGTGCTCTGACCTGCTCTCTGCTCCCTTATATACAGCTCCAACATCCATTCATGGTTACATCTGTTCTAAGAAGCACGGTTCCCCTCTGCTGCTTCTTCTCCTTTCTCTTTCACATCGGCTATTTCCTTCAGTACACAGAAAAGCTGTTCCAGTGCTGCACTTTCTGAAGCATTTGAGAAACGCTGACGTGGACACAACTACTGTTTACTTTCTCTGAGTGTCATATGATGGCGACTTACCTTTCATTAAAACGTCCAGATACAGAATGAGCTTCATTTACCTGCAGTCATGATGTATCATGAGTCTGCCTGAGTCCACTGCAGGTGCCTTTATTCCAACAGTAAAGTAAATGCAGTGAGCTAATGAAAGGTCACATGAAGGACTTATAAACCAAGGGGTGCACTTTTAGAATGTGCTTATCCAATCAGGGTTGTAGGGGTCAGCAGCCTATCACGGGGCTAACTCAGAGATTCAGCCATTCACACCTTTGGCCTCCTGTTAACACGTATGCTGCAGACTGTGGGAGGAAGCCAGAGAAGCCGGAGGGAACTCGGGCAGAAAGCAGAGAAATGCAAAATGAATGAGGAGATGATCAGTAGTTAAAGAGGATCTATTCTCCTCATTCCCAGCTCCATATTTCTATTACTGGATTCTAGAGGAGCATTATCTGACACTGGGCCTTGGTGCCGCCCCCCACTTCATGCTGTGGTCTGTAACTTCATTTGAAATCACACTGGAAGTGTTTCAGAAGTGTTTTTCAGTCCACACAGGGTCTTTTATTCTGAAAAAAGACTGGCTTCTGTGTGCCGTCCCTGTGTCTGACTTCCTGCCCCCCTCACCTGCCCTGTGCAGCTTCAAGCTGTCTTTAAATGAACCTGGCAGTATTTTAGAGCCCTGTGGGAGTGGGCTGCCCTGTCCAGGGAGTTACCCACTGGTTAGCTGCAATGTTTGTGTTTTTGAACCCACTGAATGATCTGCAGAAACCTCAGAATCAGATGTTATAGACAGAATTGTTTGAGTTCACTGTTACATGAACTAACCCTGAGAATTGCAGCCTCACATGCCACACTGATACAGAGAGAAGGAGTACAGTACAATACAGTAACAGTAAATCAGTATTTGCTGTAATAATGGCTGACGAACTGCATGAACAATAAGGCCTTTATGGATTTCACATTCAAAGCTAAAGTTTCTTCCACATGAGGCAAATGAATGAACATTTGTAATTATTGTATTATAAAAAGCGCCTTGAGGCGACTGTTTGTTGTGATTTGGTGCTGTATAAATAAAACTGAACTGAACATTTGTTGAATGGGGGAGAGTGGGTGAGCAGCGCAGAAATCCTTCCTGTTGTACTTTCACTTCCTCTTTCTGCCCCAGAAATGAAAACTTCCAGAGTGTCAACATCTGTAACAGTGACGGAGCTGCGGTTTGAAGATGACAAACTCGTGCTGATTAGGATGTTTTTGTCTTCCGCTGATTGAATTCAATGAAATTATTTTGAGCTGCTGGTACCCAGGGCCTGTGATCACTGAAGGGAACCTCAGTGCAGCGAGATACTGAGTCTGTGACTCAACTCTCCTTCATGACAATGTCACCGCCACAGAGTGGGGCTCATCAGAGACTGCCTGATAACTACAGGAACAGCCTCCTGCTGTCCTGTCCTCAGCCACACTGGGCCTTGTAGGATCTGCTGTTCGTGCCACAGTGATCAACACAACCACACTGGCTGACTTGCAACAAATGCTGGCTGCAGAATGGGAGGCCATCCCACAGCAGTGTGTGACCAAGCTGGTGATGTGCATGAGGAGGAGGTGCCAGGCTGTTGTGGCTGTGTGTGGTTCTTCCACATGCTGCTCAGGCCCCTGTTTTCTACATGAATAAATTGTTAAATTGCCAAAATGTCTTGTTTCTTTAGACTTCAATCATCCAATCCAATAAACAACACAAACAAGAGTCTTCTCATGGGCACAGCCTACATACTGAACTCTGCAGCTCAACAAACAATTCCTTACAAATGTGGCTCCATTTAAGGTTTCCAGCGGTGTAGAAACATTGTTACAAGGAAGAAATAATTGGCCAAAAACAAATTTCCTCACTTTTTGTGCTAAGAGAAGTAATAGTAGTAATTCTGTTAACAGCAGCAGGATAAACAGTTGGAATTACAGACTGCAAATATTCATTTTTTGTTTGATTTTTTCCTCAGTGTCTCAGAAAAATAAATCTTGACAGGTACCCTGGTCATGTGGGACAGGTAAGAAATCAGCTACAGGCTGAGCTACCCATCGGCTGGTGTTCTTTTAACACATCATTGGCACTTTTTTGGTGTGCATGCAGGTGTATGTGTGTGCAAGTGTGCATAAGTGAAGACATGCATGTGGTATTTCCCAAATCCAATGTGGTGAGCTTATCTCATGATACGACTGTTTTTTTTTTACAAAAAAGTAACCAGGAAAATGCACCTCAGTGAAAGCCAGAATCTAGACCCCTACATGAGGATAAGAGAGAAACCAAAACAGGCAGTGTGTGAGTCCAAACATCACAACATAGGATGGTGTTTGTAACCTGCATCAAAGGCCAAGAAGCAGTGGACACCTGGTCCCACCCAGGCAGCATGGACACCCAGAAAGAAGAGCCCAAAACACTACACGAGGGACAGCGAACAGACCCAACGCCCAGCGAGGACACCAGCCAGCACAACCCGGGTGCTCAGGCACAGCCCCAGCAGCGCAGGATCCCCACCACTGCGATGACTAAAGCTGTGAATGTTTCTTTGGAAGATCGACTGAAGTTGTTTCACCAAGCACAAATGAGGAGACGTTGGGTTCTGCAGCCCAAGATGGGGGAGCGCAGACGTTCTGGACAGCTGAGCAGAGCCGGAATGAAAGGGTCTGCGCTGTTTTCAGAACATTTATTGTGTGATTTGGGTAAACAGTGGAAAGCCTTTTTCCCATTTGGAGATGAGTAAGTTCAATCTGTGACTGAAATGAATTCATACAGATTTGAAGTCTTTTTTTCTTGATTGTTGTACAAAGAGTTGAAATCTCTTTAGCAAATGTAGGTGGTCGTAAAGGACTATTAAGTGTAGGAAATCCATTTTAATTGAGGTCTTTAGTTGCTGGTAAA
The DNA here is from genome assembly GCA_015052665.1 of Apistogramma diplotaenia. NCBI lineage: Eukaryota > Metazoa > Chordata > Actinopteri > Cichliformes > Cichlidae > Apistogramma > Apistogramma diplotaenia. Next base: position 5,780 of record VOQJ01044379.1, on the reverse strand, counting down.
GACTGTTTCCAGTACCTAATCCGATTTTTAAGTCTGTGGCTGACACGAGTGCATCATCATGGCGGTGCTGATGGAGGTGTGTGATTCCTTCTGCTCACATGTTCTAAAGTGCACAGTTGTTCTGTTAATGAGAACCTGGGCTGCGGCAGCCTGGCAGAGGAGAAAACAGCTGAAACCTTTCACAGCTGTCTTCTGTTAGTTTATTTCACTGTAACAACATGAGCGGACACTCAGCCTGCACTGCACTGCTGCATCATGGCGCCAGCAGTGTGCAGTTTTCGCATCCATGCCTACTTCCACGCGAAAAAGGACGTTTCTGAGAATCTGTTTTCTTACTTTAAAAAATTCACCCATTCACAGTAAATGTTTGTACTTCGTTATTCTGGGCATCTCATTTCATCCAGAAGGAGAGAAGTGAAAGAAAAACAGTTTCAGTTTCCTTTTTCCTGCAATCTTCACAATGTGTGGAAACATACATGCACATTAACCTTCATCAAAAATATAACTCGGGGCAATAAAAATGCACCAATTCAACATTAGATTCAGTTCTGCCTGTTGAAGGATGTACAGTATAAAACACAAGACCATAAACACGTCTATTTTTTCATTTTAATCAGAAAAAGGATTTTGACAAACCTGTGAAATGAAGTCAAATATTAAGTCACACAGTCAGAATCCGTCTGGTGTTCTGTAAAACGTCCAACTTTCATATCAATTCATTTGCTTCAGTGTGAATGACATTTGATTTAATCACAGCATCATTTGTGACACAAGAAGATTTCTCAGTTATTAACGATATTTCATTTAAAAGGCAATCATATTTGTTCCTCAGGATTTTCCACTTTTTTATTCATTCGCTCACATCTGAGAGTTTCAGTAATCTCCCTCCAGGAACTTGCTGACCTTATATTAACACTATGACTATTGTTCCTTAGATGATAATTACTATTCTTTCGCTGATAAATTCAAGAACTGCAGCGAAAAAGTAGCCGGAAATGTGTGGAGGGAATTGACCCTGTAGAATGGGCCGGTCACAGTCACAGTGGGCTGTGTCGACCCGACGTGTTTACAGTGTTTCAAAGGGTTTGTGGCTACGACGCAGCTGCGTTGGCGATCTCCCCTTGAAGCATAAATCCACAGCTGTCCACCTGCAGTGGGTTTTCTGTGGGCTGCTCGGCATTTATCTGATCTATTATACGAGACGGATTATTACACAGCTCTCAAAATGTTGCACACAAAACCTTTTCCTGAATTTCATCAGAAAATATTGCACATATTTTTCAGCTTTGTTTGGAAAATTGATGCTCGTCTTTCCATTAACTAAAATATCCAATATTTACGAACAGAATTGGTGACAAAGGGCAGCCCTGGTGAAGTCCAACACCCACAGGAAACAAGTCCAACTTCTTGCCAACAAAAGGGACAAAATTCTCACTGCAGATGTACGGGGACTGAATGACCTGCCATGAGTCAGGTACCCCATGGACCTCCCACAGGATCGCCCAAGGGACGCAGATGAATGCCTTCCACCGCCTCAGCTTTCCCCTCTTGAGTCACCCAACAGTTCGCCAGAATCGGTTTGAGGTTGTGTTGCACCACAACACGTAACACAGAGATCAGTTGTGGTTTTAAGGATGAGGGCTTTAAAAAAAAATCAGGCTTCCTTAACTCTTCATACGAATCTAAAGTTAGTCGCATTATGTCAGTTTTCTACCACGTATGCAGATGAGGAAGTGGAAATGGGACAAAGTCCAGAGTCAATTTAAAACCAATGTTACTGTTATGAAATGAAACTGTAGTTATTAGAAACGTACCTTTTGAGCCCATCGGAGAAGCTTTAGGAAGCCTGAATGTATCAGCTTTTCTTGTAAATGACAATGTGTGAAGTTTATAGAGCTTAGTGAACCAGAATATGAATGTGTTGAACATAAACTGAGCTTGACTGAGCTTCCAGGAATCTGCTGGAGCCACTGTCCCAGTTTGGGGGTCACTGCCCCAAGTGTTCTCATTACCATGGTGACCACTGTTACCTTCATCTTCCACATCCTTTCCAGCTCTTCTCTGAGCCCCTGGTATTCATGCAGCTTCTCATGTTACTTCTTCTTGATGTTGCCGTCACTTGGTATCGCAACGTCTATCACTATGACCTTCTTCCCTTGTTTGTCCACCACTACGATGTCCAGTTGGTTCACAATCACAAGTTTGTCTGTCTGTATCTGGAAGTCCCACAGGATCTTGGCTCTGTTATTCTCAGCCATCTTTGGGGGCGTATCCCACTTTGATCTTGGGACTTTCAGGTCATACTCGGCACAGATGTTCCTGTATACTATACCAGCCACTCAGTTATGGCGTTCCATGTATGACCTGCCTGCTAGCATCTTGCAATTCAATTCAATTCAATTCAATTCAATTCAATTCAATTCAATTCAATTCAATTCAAGTCAATTTTATTTATACAGCGCCAAATCACAACAAACAGTCGCCTCAAGGCGCTTTTTATTATAAGGTAAACCCCTTACAGTAATTACAGATTAAACCCAACAATCAAAACGACCCCCTATGAACAAGCACTTGGCGACAGTGGAAAGGAAAAACTCCCTTTTAACAGGAAGAAACCTCCAGCAGAACCAGGCTCAGGGAGGGGCTTACAACCAATGTTCCCTCTAAGCTGCGCACGTGCGCAATCGCGCACTGCTCGCGCATTCTCAGCGCAGCAGAAAATCTATGCAGCGCACAAAAACGTAAACTAATTAGACCAATAAAAATTCTTTCTGTATCATTTTGCAGTCTAAGGCAGTGAGTGTCTGGTGTTCAGCCAATGATACGATACGGTCCGCGTACGCTACGCATCCAATCATCACATACCATCGAGTGTACGTGCCTGCCCATATGCGCTGTGGCACCGTGGCTTTTCCCGTACCTTTGGTGAGTTTGTGGCAAAAACGATGCGGTCTCGTACCATTTCGTCGTTGTTGGTGTAGCCACAGTCTTTGACTAGGAGTTTGAGCTCAGTGACAAACTGCTCAAATGACTCACCATTACTCTGCATCTTCTGGTGAAACTTATATCTGGCGAAGATTGGGTTCGCTTTGGGCGTGAGGTATGCTGTGAAGCCATCATAATAGGTTTTGAGCAGCTTAGCTTCATCCTCCAACATAGTCCAGGTGTTGCTTATGTCTCGACCTTTATCTCCAATCCACAGCAGGAGAAAACTGCATTTCTGTTCCTCGGTTTTCCGTTCGAGCGGTCCCTTAAACATTAGCTCTGCGTGCTGTTTGAAGCGGATCACAGTCCATCCATGGAGTTGGAACACCAAAAGCCTCCATTTCTTTTCTTCCCGGTAACAACACGATTGCAGTATTGCACGTGGGTCGGTAAACTACTCTGACACCATGTTGTACCTGTTGGTTTTATAATAAATCCACAGGAATGCCAGCTAGCTGGGAGTTACGTCCTTTACTTTAGCTTCACCATGACAACATAGCAGCAGTTAGAAAACATCGTCAACATCCCGAACCTGCGGTCGTACATCCGGTTTCATTAACTGGGTATTTAAAAATAAGAGTCCCATTAATACAGTGAAAACAAAACATTACATTATGGAACTCTCTCCCTGCTCAATTTAGAGAGGCAGGCTCATTGTTGTGTTTTAAAGGTCTTTTAAAAACCTACATTTTTAGATGTGCATTTGCTTAATTGTTTTTTGTTTTATGTTCTGTTGTAAAGCACCTTATGACATCTGTCTTGATGTCTATGTTTCTGCACTTTGTGTCACTGATGAGTGAGTGAGTCTTACATACCTGACCCTTTTCATTATTCTATGTGTTACTTCTCATGACTGCTGGAATATGCTGAAGGACAGATAAATAAATATTTCAGCTCACTTACTATGATGAAATATTTATTCATTTGTCAGTGTTAGTGAGTTTGTCTTTATCAGAGCCACTAAATGCATAATTTACACGGGCAGTCTGCTGAACTGTGAAACTATTAAAATTGTCCAAATAATATACATCTGTTCCTCCTTCCTCACCCCCCACCTCCTCAGAAAATCATCATTAACCATATAAAGCCAGATGCAGTCTTTGGTGTATAGAAGTGCTCATTGAGGTCTATTTGTTTAAAGGATACCTGGAGTCATTTCTGAATGCAAAACAGCAGGCATAAAAATGACTTATTCAAATTCATTTCAGATGTAAACAGCGCTCAGTCTCATCTCTGTCAACCAGAACAAAGTGTAAGTAAAAATGCCAAACCACAAAGCCGAATCAGACTGAGGTCATACGCAGTAAGCAGTGCTTTTTCTGTATCTACTCTGATCTTCCTGTTCAGTTTCACTCTTTAAGTGTATCAAAGCTTTTCCCAAAGCAGCAAACCTTTAACATGGCTGCTGCATCCTCATTTGAATCAAAAGCAGAGTTTTTTGGCTTTGCGTGCAGTGCAAGTGTTTCCATGGATACAGTGTCTGATTTCTGCCTGACCACTTCAGTGCTATTTGAGTAAAACTGTAATTATAATTCTGGTAATAGTATTAAAGCGCAAATCATTTTCTAAACAAATCAGTACTGACAGACTGAAGACACAACCAGTGTAATTATAATGACTTCCCACATTTTCACGTGTTTCATACAGACGTCATGTTGTGAAACATGTAACTACCACAGTTTGGAATGATTCAGAAAATGAGAGCTAACTTCAAGCAGCATTATTAATCAAATCTTGACAAGATACAAAATAAAGCAAGTGAGGAACAGATAATCCAAAACTATTACACAATGAGGAGGGACACAGAATGCAACAAAGGGAGACTGAGACAGTTTTTTTTATGTGACTATTTTGAATCAAATGCAACTTAAAAACTCTAATCAACGTCAAAGACAATGGCTTGTGCCAAAACTCTGCTCGTGTTTGGGAAAGTGTGAAGGATGCAACAAAAGAAGCAAAAGTAAATGACAGGCAGGAGGACAACCAGGCTAAGTATTTGTGTGTGGAGATCAGCTGCCAGATGAGCTCATGCACTGTAAAAAAAAGAAAAGTTGAGTGAACTCAAAAAAGTAAAGCAACCAGCTGCAAAGCTTTTTTGAGCTCATGCAACTGATACTAATTGTGTTGTGCCAACTTAAAGTGAGAAGTGGTGTCAACCTAACCTACGAGGTTCAGTCAGTGTTCTCTAATATTTCTTAAACTTAAGATTGCTATTCAGACCTACTCACGTACTTAAGTTAAATATATCTAAATGACTACATGTGACCCAACTGGAAATGTTTTACACAGAGAGAATTCATATTGACAGCAGTGCATAGTTTAATTTGGGACATTCTTACTTTTAACCAGTGGTGGACAGTAACAGAGTACATTTACTTGAGTACTGTACTTAAGTAAATTTTTTGAGTATTTTTACTTTACTTGAGTATTTATTTTGGGGGGAACTTATGACTTTCACTCCACTACATTTCAAAGACAAATATTGTACTTTTGACTCCACTACATTTCTAGGAAGCTCGCCGTTACTCGTTCCTTTTGGCTCCGAGCTTTATAGTCTGTTGTTGTTCTTTTTATTTACTGAAATGCAATGGGCCGCACGCTATGCGCCTCAGAAGAATGGGAACCAATCACAGTCACACTCAATACGTCATACGAATTACGTCATCGGCGACTTGACCTGAGCTCCCGCTTTCATTCAAACAGAACTCGGCAATGCTAAGCTTGATGACAAGTGACAGGGAAGCTATGGCACGGTTTCAGTACAAAAATTACGAATATTGCACACCCAGTTGTGG
>VOQJ01044376.1:0-11367 GCA_015052665.1 Apistogramma diplotaenia | reverse complement strand
AACTCCAGAATGGAACAGAGTCCAGCTCTTCTCCAGGAGACTGGTTCCGGAGCCCAGGCCATGCGTTGAGGTGAGCCCGACTATATCTAGCCGGTACCTCTCAACCTCACGCACTAGCTCAGGCTCCTTCCCCACCAGAGAGGTTAGGTTCCATGTGCCAACTGCCAGTTTCGATAGCCGGGGATCGGTCCGCCAAGGCCTCTGCCTTTGGCCACCGCCTGACACACACTGCACCCGACCCCTGTGACACCTCCTGCGGGTGGTGGGCCTACAGGAGGGTGGGCCCATGTCGTCTCTTCCGGCTGCGCCCGACCGAGCACCACAGGCTAATGCTCGGCCACCAGACGCTCTTTGTCGAGCACCCTCCCCAGGCCTGGCTCCAGGGTGGGGCCCCGGTAACCCTATCCCGGGCAGGGTAAACTGTTCCCTTGTTGTTGCCATCATAGGGGTCTTTGGGATCGCTCTTTGTTTGGACCCTCACCCAGGACCAGTTTGCCATGGGAGAGCCTACCAGGGGGACAAGCCCCCGGACAACATAGCTCCTGGGATCATTAGGACACGCAAACTCCTCCACCACATTAAGGTGGCGATCCATGGGGGAGAAGTATTCTTGTGCTGAGCAATCATAAAACTGCTGCAAAGACACTAGGTGAGGCACGCTGTTCTCGTTTCTCATGGCAGGGGGTGCTGGTGATCCCAGGGACTCTTCTTATGACTCCTCAGCTGCAGAATAATAGAATTAGCAAGCTACAGTAAACAGTTAGGAAACAAGTTATCAAGGCTTTTCTTCAAAAGGAGCTGCATGGATTTAATTTATAAGTAAAGGTATGAAGATAATGTTTTTTAAAGTTATTTTTTCTATGCTAGTTTGTATATGTAAATTATGCTGATATGAAATTTTAAACAAAACACGTTAACTGTTGCCAATCAAATGGTGAATAAGCTGCTCTGTAGATTCATATGTTTGTAAATCTGATGTGATGACATCAGTGGCTCACCAGCCATGAACTTCACCGCACATCACTGGTTCTAGGCATTCCAGGATCAATGTGTGAGTCATACTGTAGGTTTTCTTTTAGTCAACCCACGTACTGCACAGGTTCCTTTCTGGGCCCCGCTCATGTATTGTGCTACATACCTGTCAACCTTAGCTGTTATGATGCCTGAGAGGAGTTTCTGTGTTGTACTGAGGCAGGTTATTGGCCAGTTATTGGATGGGACTGGCCGCTTCTGGACGTCCTTGGGGATTAGGACCATCTGGCTTTGAGTCAGCCATTCTGGGTGTGTCTTAGCCTCTAGCAGCTATATTGTGTTCTTTTGGCTTCTGTTATGTTTTCCTGGCTCATGGTGTCTAGTCCTAGTTCCTGTCTCTCCTGTGCCTGTGTCAAGTCTGTTAGGTGTCGGTGGCTCCCCTTTGTGTTGTTCCCCTCATCTTGTCCCTCTCATGGTCTGTGTTCTGTCTTGCTTCCTATGTTCCCCCCGTTCGGTCACTGTTCATATGTCTGGTTCTCATGTCTCAGTTTCTTATGTCTTGTTTAGTTTTGACTTCCCTGTGTGGAATTTAGGTTTTTGATTTAATCACATTCAGAGGTATGTCTGTCTCTATTGTGTTCTGGTGTCTGCCCTTGTCGCTTGGTGTGTGTGTTCTGTCATTGTTGTCTTAGCCCTTGTCTCATGTCTTATGTTTAGTTCAACTTCCAATGTTTTCCTGAGTGTTGTAGTTAGATTTCTGTTTTGTTTAGATTCCTTTGTGTTAAATCTACGTGTGCCATGTTAAGTTACTTTCTGTTTTATTTTGACACTTCTTGGTCCTATGTGCTTAAGTTTAGTTTCGCTTCCCTTGTCTCATCTGATTATGTTCAGCTGGTCCCTCGTCAAACCTTGTCTATTTAGTGCCTGTGTTCTTGTCGTTGTCTCTGCATGTAGTTTCCCTGCTGTGAGCCTTATGTTTATGATCCATGTCCATGTTTCAAGCCATGTCAAATCCTGTTAAGTTTCTTTATTAAAGTTCTAGTTTGAGTTAGCTTTGTGTTTGTCTGAGTCCTGCGTTGGGGTCTTGCCACGCCAGCCATGCCAGCCACAGCAGCACCAGTTCATGACACTCAGAGTGTGGGGATGATGGAATCTCCCCTCCCCTCATCAAGATGGCGCCGCGAATGGCTGCCCTGGTACTTCGGTGCGCTCTGACCTGGTATCCTGGCTTCCCCTTGCTGTAGCATTTGTATTGTACCTCATCAATCTCCAGTTGGAACAGCAGTTGCTTCTTGTGGAAGTTCTTGTGGAACACTATTGTTAGTCTGGATGTTGGGTGTTGAAGAATCCATAGGTCCCACATCCTCTTTATGTAGCCTCTTTCACTGTGGTTAATTGTGTAGGAGCATTCCAACAGTCCCCAATTCTTATCTCGTATCCACTTATATCGTATCCATGATCCAGTAGCCCACACTAAGCCATTCATACGGGTTAGTGTGTCTAAACATTTGACTGGAATTGGGTCAGGTATACAGAGATGTTCCCTCCAAATTTTGTATGCGTCATCACCTGAGTACCTGCTGCTAGCAAAACGCAGAAGACAGAGAAAGAAGCGGGGATCTAGGGCTGGTGTTCAGACCAGGCTGAGGAAACAACGACGGGAAGTGTGGTGGACTGGATCCGTCCAATCTGCTGGGGTCAAGCGGTGCCTCCGGCCGGTACCAGTATGTGAGCCGGTCCCGGCCTGTGCATCATTGCCGTCCTGTGCATCACCACCTATGTGGCACTTTGACCGAACCTTCCTGACTCAACTAGCCCAGCACCCTACACTGCATGAGCGGACCCCGTGAGTCGTCACCTGTCAGGAGAGGTATGTGGTCAGCGTCACTTCTCCACTGCGATGTCCAGCTGTCCAGCGCCCAACTGTGGCTGAGTGCACACAGCCAAAATGGATCGCTCTCCTAAACACCCGCTCTATATCGAATAAAGCTTTTATCCTGGGTGACTTGTTCATTGAAGAATGCCTGGATTTTATGTTCCTGACGGAAACTTGGCAGTGGGAACAGGAATATACACATTTGAATGAACTGTGTCCTCCAAACTACTCCGTATTTGGGACCCTGTGTGTTGCCACAGGGTCAAGGAGGAGGACTTGCTCTATCTACCGAATCAAACTGCTGTTGAGAATTTCTCAGCATTATTTCAGCCCAAATGTTTTGTTAGTTGCATGGATCCAGATTCTTTTACCCAATCTATTAATAGGCATTGCCTGTCTGATCTAAACGAGGTTGCTCCTGTAAGGCACAAAGTGTATTCTCCAAAAACCCCTTGCCCTTTGATGAATGAGGGCATTCTGCTGTTTAGAAGATCTTGCCGTAAGGTGGAGCGTTTGTGGAAATCTACAAAACTTGAAGTCCACAAACTACATTTAAAGGAGCTAAATGAAATCATTAAACAGGCTAGATCTGTTTAGTTTTCTAATCTTGTGAATATGAACAAGGAAAAGCCAAAAGTCTTGTTTGACACCATTAGTAGCCTAGTATCACCATCAGCTCCTCTGGTGCCTGTATTCACAACAGATGACTGCAAACGATTTTTAGACTTCTTTCTGAAAAAGATTGATGACATCAGAGCAAATGTAAAATCACCTTTTGGTGACCTCACTAATATTGGCTCTGCAGCAGGCCACTGGTCCTCATTCTCTTCTGTCACTTTAGATGACGTTAAGGTTCTACTAAAGAAGATTAAACCTTCTTCCTGTGTGTTGGATGTTATACCCACATTATTTTAAAGGTGTTTGATATTTTTGGCCCTTATGTTGTCCAACTGATTAACATTTCTCTTTCAACTGGGTCAGTTACACCTTTTTTGAAACAGGCTACTTTAACTCCTCTGCTGAAAAGCCCAATTTGGACCCTACTGAGCTGAGTAATTACAGGCCAATATCAAAATTGCCTTTTCTTGCAGAAGTTGTGGAGAAGATAGTGGCTGGGCAGCTCACTACTTGCTTGGAAAGAAATAATAACTTGTATAAGTTCCAGTCTGGCTTTCGTAAGATGCACTCTACTGAGACTGCCCCAGTAAGGGTCTCTAATGATATTTTGATGGCTGCAGACTGGTTGGTACAGTGTATTGGACACAGTCAACCATAAAATTCTGTTGCATCGGCTGCAAAGTGAGATAGGAATTTCTTGGAACTGTTCTTAAGTGTTTTTCTTCCTATCTAAACAACAGAACCTTTGCCATATTTGCAAACAACATAATGTCCAAAGCCACTTCCTTTTTGCATGGTGTTCCTCAGGGTTCAGTCCTAGGCCCCATTCTGTTCCTCCTATATATCAGCCACCTTGGTAAGATCATCAGCAGTTCTGTATGCTGACAACATTCAGTTGTACTGTTCTTTCAGTGATTCAGAATTACATAAGATTGCCGACTTATTCAATTGTGTCTCTTGTACTAAGGACTGGCTAACTAACAACTGCCGTCAATTAAATTCTAGTAAGACCGAAACTCTGATAATCGCTCCTGAACAGAAAGATCCCCTGGATCAAACAACACCTTGGTTCTCTGGGCTCCTCCTCCAGGCCTAGCCCCAGTTTTGCTTTGTCACTAGATAGACGTTCAAGACTTTTAGTAAAAATTTCTTTTACCACTTGAGGAATAGCTCTAAGTTGAGGGCAATGTTATCCAAATCTGACCTGGAGATGATTATTCATGCTTTTATTTCCTCTCGTTTAGATTACTTTAACTCTCTTTTTACTTGTTTTAATAAATCTGCTGTCAAATGTCTTCATCTCGTTCAGCGAGGCTGTTGACAAGAATTAACAGACAGGCACACATCACACCAGTTTTATCTTCTTTACATTGGCTACTTGTCAAATTTAGAATTGATTTTAAAATCTTAGTCCTGACTTTTAGAGCTCTTCATGGACAGGCACCCCAATACATCAGTGAAATGTTGACCCCTTTATCTTCAGGCCGCACTCTTCGGTCCTCATCCCAGAACTTCTTGAAAGTCCCTAAGACTCGGTTTAAACCTTGGGGTGACCTGTCCTTTCAGGTAGTAGCCCCCAGGTTATTGAATGCTCTGCCCCGTCCCTACGTACGGCCGACTCTGTTGACTCTTTTAAAAAGCAGCTTAAGACACTTTTATTTAGACAAGGTTGTATTTTATTGTTGTTATTTTCTTTCAATTGAATATTTCACTTATGGTTATTTATTTTGTTCTTTACTAGCGACTTGTATTCATTTTATCTGCATTTTGTAAAGTATTTTGTGATTTTATCTGTGCTACATAAATAAAGTTTACTTACTTAATCACTTCTCACCTATGAAATATTCATCTGACAGTTGCAGAGTCCCTGTAGGATACAGGACAGCCACTCACTGTCCACTGCTGCTGATAATAACAACATATATGCATATGTCTCAGTGAACATGCAGACAGGAAAAGTCATCTTTCCACTCCTGACATGAGCCATGTGTGGCAGAGCAAATACAGGCCTGTTTAAAAGTGTTGACAGATAACGCAACTGTTGTGGTCAAAAGAAGTGCTACCACCAGCGTCTCCCATGCAGACTCTGTGTCTACAAACACCCCCTTTTTATTCCTGCGGTGGCCAACAGACGCTTGCATGTACTGTAAGTTTCCTGAGCAATGTGGCCTGCTTGTGTTACATACTTTTGAAGGCTGCCTCCCTGACAACTGACAACAAAGGATCCATTGAGCAGAGGCAGCGAAGAGGGGCTTTGATGGGTAATCTGCATGCGTTTGTAGAGGGAAACTGGAGCTGGGTTAAAGGAAACAGGTGCAACTAATTACAATATCCACAGTCCTCCTTACCTCTGGATTTCCTCCTGCTGCCTCCCTTTCTTTCATTTTCTTTATCACCCTTGTTTACCTTATTGCAAAATCTTTCACAGGGGTAAAATTCCCTAATGAGACTTCTACACACACACACACACACACACACACACACACACACACACACACACACACACACACACACAGTGTAGTTCAATGTATGCAACTTCATTCCCTTCGTCCACACAGGTCAGACATCAAAGTGGTGAGGTGAAAACTTTGAGGGAAGTAACGGGAGGACGTTGTAATTTAATAACTTCACGCCACACGTGTTATGGCTTTGTTCTTTGCACGTTATTAATGTGCTTTCAAACCTTTGATAAACTGAAAGCAGGAGAGCATGCTCCTCAGTACAATATGGCCTCTCATTGTATATAGACAGCGTGAAGAGCTTTCTCAGTCTCCAGTGCAGCACATGAAACCGAGAGGCTTCTAAAGCATGCAGGACTTACTCTACTGTACACATGATCGTCAATATTTCAAATAGCAGGTTTTATTTCTGATTCTGGATACATGAGAGGTCATTTTTGTAGACAAATTAGATATAAATTTAAAACGCAACCCAGAGCTCAAACCTTCCCTTCATTTCCCTCAGAGCTTGATTTGAGCACAGGCAATTGGCCAAATCCATACAGATAAATCACTGAAATAAGCTGCTCAATACGTAATACATCACAAGGGAGTGTTTGGCATCGTCTGTGGCATTTTAAAATCATAAGCAGATTTTTTTTTGTAAGAAGTAATATACTGATATTACATTTGGCAGCATGGACTATAGGAGGGATTTCCATGTTGATAGTTGATGCTGACACGAATGTGACATAAAACTGACCCTTCAGTGCATCGCTTAGAGACTGACTGGAGGTCTGTTGAGCTTTGGCTCTCTTCCTGTGCCAAGCATAGTAGGCATGGTGCTGGAGGGCGATGTCTTTCCTTCTAGCCTTTATTAAGGTAATATGTGGTGGGCTTAAAAAAATAAATTATAAAATTAAAACCCTTTTTGGACAATCTATTTGTCAAGGTTGTGTTTCTCTGTACCTCTCGGCTGCTTTCAGAAAGCCTTCTTTTTACAGCTGTAAAAAGTGGAAATCCTCTTCTAAGTACTTCCACATCTCTGATGTGCATTAAATCTTCACTGTTAATTCTGAGGAAGGGGATGAAGATATAGTTAGCCAAATCTGCACTGGGCAAAGACTGAGTTGGAGTGCCCAAACAACTCTGGCCTTTTCAATCAGTCTGACCTTGGAGTATGAATTCACAAACCTGACCCAGGTCGTCACCATGATGATCCACAGCACGTTCAGCACAGACGTTGGTGCTTTTTCTGGTTCATGGTAAAATTTCCAATCCACACATGCACACATGAATGGGACTTTGAGGGAGAGGCCTAAAAGTAGCAGCTGTCTTGGAAGCAGTCCAGAGGTGCACAAGCGGATGACCTTGAAGGAGATTGCAGCCAATTTTTTATAGGCGAGGTTTTTATTTTTTAAAGGTGCAGTCATTGAACCTTTTAATTGAATCTCATATGTTATAATTCAAATGAAGCATTCATTATATTAGTAGTACTGAGATAATTAACATACTAAAAGCCAGACTGAGCATAATTTAAAAGTGAGACTTATTTGCATTAACATCGTCAACATAAACCCACGTTGGCAGCTACAGTGAGTGAGTGAGTTTTTTATTGCTGTCTCTTTGACATAAAAGCTGGATCACGCTGTTAATTGATGCCTTTAGATCTCTCTCTTTTGTTGTACTTCTATCTCGTTTGTCTAGTCCTTGAGCTCTCCTTTTTTATCAGCTCACCATCAAAATATGCAGTCATTAATTTGCAGTTCTGTGTCTTGGAGTTTAATTTGCAGCAAATACAGTCAAAGACTTTCAATAAAGCAAGGTGCTGAACTTCTGTGGCTTCTCTTGTGTATGTTGGAGAGCTCACACTGAGTTATTATAATCTCGGTGGCTACTTAATGATACAAATCCATTCATGATAAGTGAGTCATATTAAGACAATTCAAGGCCTGCTAGCTGCAACAACACATTCCAAAGTCTGTGCTTCATACAGAGAGCAATATCTCCCCCTGCCCTGCCACACCTCCAGCACAGATTAGCTCCATCTATGTGTGTGCGAGGGAGGAAAGGAAAACAATCTTGCACTAACAAAACCATTATTAGTTCATTATGAATTAGAGAGCCACATCTGCAACTAATACATGGCCAGGTGGGATTTGTAAAGAGAGTACAGTGTGGAGTTTGTTCCACTAATGCATTATAAACACTGAGAGAACATGTGGCCTTTGAGGTTCTAGTTACACTGAATATGGAGCTCGATGCTGCTCAGATATAATGTTTCTCACATGGGTCAACATTTTTGAATTAAACAATCTGGGATGAAACGAAGCAGCGCCCTTGTTTTTGCTCGCACGCGGCTCTGTGCGTTCTGTGCAGTTTCACAGAATTGCCTCTTTCTACGGGTGACCACGAAGACAAAAGAACGAGTCTAGCTATAGAATTCATTTTACTTTAGTCTCAACATTCATCTAGATTCCATTAAGCTTAGCTGTCCTGTCAATTGTGAGACCGGGAAGGTGGGTAAAAGGCCATTTTCCCAGGCTGCTCAAGCAGATTTTGGCTTGAAAGAGAAGCACCGCAATGAGAGAAAAGGGACATCAAAATTGGTCTCTTGTCATCAGGCCCTGGTATGATCCCATTTGCCTTTCTCCGGGTGATCCATCAGCAAGCCTTGATCAAAAAGGGATACGTCTTCCAGCATTCCCCTTTCCAAGAGATGAGTGTCCCCTCACTGTCCCACTGCAATCACTTCCTGTGGGCCAGGAAGCTCCAAACAAAGGCTTGCCTTTTTCTACCGAGCAGCGGGAGTGCAGAAAAAGAAATACAACTCATATTTATGAGATTATGTGGCATCTCATGTTTCATTGTAATGAAAGAAAAAATTGTTTCTGCTTTACAGAGCTGAAACATGTGACACCAGGAAATGGTTTGGTGCTGTTACTCTCTTGTCTGAAAGGGGGAATGTCTTTTTTTGGCAGGAGAAATAAGTGATGGTGCTGTTCAGAAACCGGCTGGACAGAATGGGCGCAGCGGGGAAAAATGCAGCTGCTGTTTGCAAGACTTACTGAAGATGCAATATAAATGAACACATAAGAACAATAATAAATGTTAATACACACAAAGCACGTTTTGGGTGAACTTTTCCCCAGGCAGCAGTAACCTGAAGCAGGTTTGTGTGGGTTGGCCTCTCCACACCAACTGGGAAAATCTTACTGCTGAAAAGGAATGACTAATGTTTCCACCTCCAAAAACAACCATTTTGCTCCCATTTGTTCCACTAATGCAGCTCAGAGGGCAAAAACTGGATGTCGGCAGTCGTAAGAGCAAGAAAAGAACATGCATGCTTAGCAAAATATTTCCCATGACAAATAAAGGCAAAAATATACACAGCCACAGGGATGGCTGTCCTATACATCTTTGCTCTGGGTGCCCGAGTGGGACCACCAGACTCTCAGTGGGATCAGCTGGAGCCCAGCAGTACAGAGGAAATGACTGATACAAGAAAAAGTCCTTATTTTGACTTTGAGATAACTGATTTTAACTTTACAGGAGGGGAGAAGCTGGGTGTCGATTCGCTCTGAGAGACGTGCAGCATCAGGTTAACAGATAACTTCAGGCCGGCCAACACTACTGTACACTGACATCACACAACTGCAGTGTCCTATTTATTAGGAAGGCAGTAAATTCCAGCTGTCAGCGTTTGACGAGCCTCATCTGTCAGCTGAAAAACTCCCACAGAATGACCTCACAACGCTGCTTAAGGACCAAAAATAATGTCAACAACAAATAGCTAGGAATGCCAGGTGCTGTTTGGGGTGGCTGTAGCTCAGGAGGCAGAGCAGGTCACAGACTAATCAAAAGGTTGGTTGCCTGGATCCTTCAGTCTAGAATATTTTTTAATGATTTTTTAACACTATAAACAGCAGGACATACATGGGGAAATTAAGTATTTGATATACTGGTGGTTTTCCCACCTACAAAGAATGAAGAGGTCTGTGATTGTTATCATAGGTACACTTCAATCTAAAAAATCCAGAAAATCACATTGTTTGATTTTTTTAAATAATTAATTTGTATTTTATTGCATGAAAAAAGTATTTGAGCACCTACCAACCAGGATAAATTCTGGTTCTGACAGACCTGTTAGTTTAAGAGCTGTCTGATGACGCCAGGGACAAACTTGTAGACCTGAACATGGCTGGGATTGGCTACAGGCCAACAGGCAAGCGGGCTGGTGAGAAGGAACAACTGTTGGTGCGATTATTAGAAAATGGAAGAAATACTGTCAATCATCGTCAAAATAGGAGTACTTGTTTTAAAAAATACTATAATTAGGGAAAAATATTTAACAGGGAGGAAAAAAAGGCTGAGAGAGACAGAGATAATGAGACAAACGACGAAAGCTAAGACAAGGAAATATAATAAATATAAAGAAAAAGTTATTCCTTGTTGTAAGCTAAGCTATATTTCTTTCTTTTTTGTTTTCTTTAAGGAAGCACTAATCTAGGCACAGGGCAGCGCTCTCTCCTTGGAAAGCTCGGGTCCAGGAAGAACACAAAGTAGATCTTAATTTGACACATGGCTACTTAAACATGCCCTCCCACAGCAGCAGCTAAAACGCTGCTCAGTAACAGCTGGAACACAACAAGAGCCCCAATATAGATTCTGACTCCTAACAAAAAACTGATATTACTCACATGTTTTTGTGCTAAAATACAGCATAGGAAATGGCTACTAACAACTCTATTTGTTTATCCAGTAGCAGTGGCTTCCTGAAGTCTATTCTTGTTGCTTTGTATTCCCACACTGAAAGCCGATTAGCAGCATATAATCACAAGTGCCTGTTTCAAACATTTATTTTTGTATATAATACGCTAATTATCGAGTTTTACATATGCAGGTAGGGAAGGTGATATGCTGACATTAGACAGCCAGGCTACAGTTGAAACCACTCATAGTTTCCAGCCTTTCCAGCCACAGACCAGCCACGCTCCGTCAGCCGAGTCGTGAGCCCCCGCTTATGACGCTTATGACGTAGGCAATGCGGCCACTGGTGGTAACGCCCCTAAGCAGCTTTTGTGAAAAATGGTGGTAATGCTTGTTTTATCCACCAGGAGGAGCAGTGATAATGGAAGTGCATTAATTTAGGTGGATCGTGAAGATGTGGATATTTGACTTTTTTTTCTGCTTGCAGTAAAGAAAGTAGAGGATTTGCTAAATGAACAAGCAAAAAAGTAAATGTAATGGCTCAATGGCACTGCAAATGCTTTAAAATTTTAAATCTAAATTCATGGGGGCTCAGGTGCTTAGTAGCGAAGCCGACAATCATTTAATTATTTATTTTATATTATGTGCAACATATTAGTTATTTCCTGCACTTCCGTGTTAATCTTGATGTGGTCTTTCCCCATATCTTAACTTCTTAAGCTTTTGGCTTCAAAACATTTGAAAAATAAACCT
>VOQJ01044373.1:5399-24624 GCA_015052665.1 Apistogramma diplotaenia | reverse complement strand
CCCTCCATGGATATGCCTCCCCAGACTATCACTGACCCACCACAAAACTGGTTATGCTGAACAGACAGCATAAAATTCTCCACAGCTTCTCCAGAGCCTTTCACTTCAGTCGCATGTGGTCAGGGTGAACCTGCTCTCATCAGATCTGGTATTCTGGTATGGAAAATGCCAGTTGAGGTCCACAGCGCCCACTAGAGGACGTTGGGCCCTGAGGTCAAGCTTATGAAGTTGGTTTCTGATTGTCTGGTCTGCTGGAGGTCGTTTTGTAGTTCTAGCAGTGCTCATCCTGCACAACGATCAGATATCGCTCCTGATGATGGTGCTAACGACCTTCTATGTCCTTGTCCAGCTCTCCAAGAGGAACTGCAGGTCTCCTGGAATCTCCTCCATGCTCTTGAGACTGTCCTGGGAGACAGCAAACCCTCAAGCAATGGCACGCATTAATGTGCCATCCTGGAGGAGTTGGAGTACCTGCCCAACCTCTGTGGGGTCCGACTATTGCCTCATCGCCAGTAGTGACACTGACCCGATCCAAATGCAAAACTAAGGAAGAAACAGGCAGAACAGATGAGGACGGATAAAGTGTCTCCAACTGTAAAACCATCTGTTTTGGGGATTGTCTCATTGTTGCCCCTCTAGTGCACCTGTTAATATCATTAACACCAAGCAGCTGAAACTGGTTAACTACCCCCTCTGCTCCCTAACTGACCCGATGTGTTTGTGTTTCATATTAAGGAGCAGCCACACAAAAAGCAATTTGCAGTGACATGACAACCAGACACCACAGGAAGCGAATGATGTTAAGCTACTTCAAGTGACAGCTGGCAACATGAAGCGACGCACTTGTCGTGCATCGCTTCCAGTCTTTTGGTTACTTTCTGTTTTACTTTGAATGTTGAGCTTCTCGTGTGTCACGTTTTGGTTTTCTCTCTTGATTTTGTTTCTGTAGCTGTAATAGTGTGCACGACATGTTTTACATCCTCTAATTAAATTCACAGCATGTCACAGTGAGCCATTTTTCAGTCACACATAAAAACAGTGAAGGGCAGAAAGTTTGAGCTTAAAGCAACAAGTTAAGAGTCCTCCTCCAGCCCTGGTTATTATGTTACAGCTGTTTGCCACTCTTCTTTCATGTGCTGACAGCACAAACACGTTTGCCATGGATACAGCGGTGCATCCAGCCTTCATACAGAAACTGATTTCTGGGTGAGGGGAAGGAGGACGGCGGAGACGAGGAGGTGCAAATTAGAGTAATGAGAAAAGCCTATTGACAGTCATTACCTAAACAAAACAGGAAGTGACTACAAAGGAACAACATGGGAGACAGATGGAAAAAAACAGGAAACAGTGAAAAGGGCAAAGTCAAAGAAACAAACTAATATTTCAGGCAGCAGTAGTTTTAAAGTAGAGTAAAACTGCATTTCTGTAAAGATGAGGTGAGTCTCCTTTTAAGGAAACATTAAAAGAAAAGCTTTACTTCTGCCCAGTTCACTTTTACATGTTTAATTCAGAGGGAAATCCAGTTCTCAGGCTTTTCATTTCAGTCTTAATTAACGGTGAGGAGATAACAAGGAGTTAGTTGCACATGCGGCCTCAGAGTGGTGATTTATCCATAATGCGTATTAGAATAATTCCCTTTTCATAAAAATTACACATTTCAGCTGATTGCCTTTTGCACTGCCAGCCCTTCATTAGCACTGCCATACAAATGAAAACGCAGCTCCAGAGCGGGAGGACAAGACAAAAAAACTCAAATGGATGGGTTACATGGTCAAATATACTCAATAGGTCTCGTGAGTTCTCCTTTATTTGCCCACTTTGCCTCACACCTTCACCCCCCCCACACACACACACAACCCTGTACCAACCGAAATTCATCCTATTAACCACTTTACATTTGACCTTTTTTTTTACGACTAATACCTGCAAAGTCAGTCCGAGGCTGAGAACACAGACAAAGCCCCACCGCCATTTCCACAGCTTAATAAAAAAAGGTACAGAAGAGAGTGACAACTCCCCAGAGGAAAGAGGCTTTTCCACTGTATTAAATATCCACTCGCTATGAGAATCAGAGACATAATACAGCCATGTGTAACTGTCTGAATTTCTACATGTTGAAGTAGGAGGCAAACCAAGGCATTAACGGTTTATCTGCCAGTTTTGGGGTAGCCACGCCCCTTGGTAATGAATACAGAATGACATCATTTAATGTGTTATTTAGTTAAAAAGTTACCACAATGACAGGTTAGGTGACATTTAGTCAAAGTATTTCTGATTTAAAATTTTTGTATATGTAAATATTGTTCTGTGTGTTATATTGTGGTTTGGAGTTAGTTTGTATACATATTTAGCATTTCACTTGTTTTTGTTAACCTCAGGTCATTCCACATACTCACCTGAGGCAGGTAGAGTATAAAAGGAAGCCAGCTGCTTTCAGAGGCGTGGGGTGTTTTGATTTCCTGCTCTAATAATAAAGGCCACACCTCTGTGGATTTCAACCCCACACCTTTTTGAACGTGAAGCTACCGCTGACCAAACTGACCACTTGTGCAGCTCCATGCAGACCGCCCTGCTCCTGCTATGTGGAGATCACTTCCTGGAAGTTCTATTCTGACAGCTGATTGGCTGGTTAAACTGTCTGTGGTGATCTATAACCTGCAGCCCAATCCGCGACTGACGGGGAAAAGAAGCAACTGTTGTTGAAGTAAAGTTTAAGTATCTATGCTGTAATGAGTACTGCTTGAGTTATAGTACTGCAGTACAGCCTCAGGTGCACCTTCTCAGAAATGTAACTAGACAAAGCATCAGCACAGACCTCGTTAACCGTGAAGGGTCTGTTTGGTAGGACCATGTAGTGTTGCCGCAGAATATTGATCAGCACAAGAATAATCCCTCCTGTAATCAAATCTAGGTTGTTCGTGTGCGCACAGTCTCACTGTGTTTGTGTTTTCCAGAGGCAGCGCCTCCTCCAGTTCTCCCCTCCCCCACTCCACCTGCCCACACACCTGGAAGCAATCCTGCAATCACTCATTTGCTACTCAGGGCTGGAGATTCCACTGAGTCATTGCAGTAATTAGTTGTAGTGTTTTCATTTTTCCTTGTGAGCACCATTTGCTTATAGATTTACCTTTCTCTATTTCTGTGTGAATGGTTCTCTCATGCTGGAAATCTGCAGATTGAACAGGTTTTATTGCAGTTAACCTTTATTCCTGCATCCAGTGTTTGAATCCGGGTCTCGCAGAAGCCACGACGAGTTGCACAGTGAGCACAACCAGGAAGCATTCTGCTGACCTGGGCAAAGCAGAAAGATTTGAGGCAGGTAAAAAAAAAAACAACTGTATTTTCTTAATTTACAAGTAAGAAGTTTAAAATCAAAAAGGGAATCTAACTAGTAGGCCCCACTTCTGTTCAATCCTCTTTTTTTGGGCTTCATGACAGGTTTCTTGGCTGTTACAGTCTCATCGCTCAGAGGCAGGAATCTTCTAAAAATGTTGAATATTATGCCGATATTTTCCAGATGAGACCAGAACAAAGCTACACGTAGCGTGAGATACTGGAATTACTGAGTCAACACACACTTACTGGGAAACAAAGACGAACAAAAACTTTTACATTTCATGTATTCCAGTCAGCATCTGTAAGAGCTTCCAGACAAAATTTAGACAAGCTGGGGATGGTTCCCTAATGATCTCAGTCAGAGAAGATTTAATGTTCTGTTGTAGCAATAATCAGATCCTTAATAAGCACAATCAACAGAAGAGCTGTTCGGGAGAGGTAATGGTGTGACTCAGAGCTCTTTAAGATGATAACATCATCCTCAGACCTCGTGAAGATTATTAAAAAGAAATTCTCTCTGGAAGTCAATCTGTTCGTTGTTCATGGATACCTAGATACCTTAGCAACATCAACTTTTTTACTTCTATAACTAAACGGCTAAACAACGTGGCTTTTCTTCACAAGCAGCTTTAGATGCTTCGACACGACCTCATTTGCACAATGTTCTGTAAAACCAAGTCAAATGAATCGGATTTGTGTTCTGGTCAGGTTTTCTGTGCAGACAAAACCAACATGTGGACTAAACTAAACATTCATCATTTATGATGTTTTCTCTGCTCTGAGTGGACAAAAATCTGCAAATGTAGCTTTAATTGAGACCAAACTCAAACTCATGGTAAAACAGTATAAAAAAGTTATTTAAAAATAGGATAACACTTACTGTACATTTTTAAATTCTACCTCCAGGTGATGGTGTTAGATAAAAACAACACAATGCCTTCAGAAAGACATCAGGTTTGTTGGTATCTTGGTTTGTCTGAAGCAGTAAAGTTAAAAAAAAAAAGACCTCTGCATAAATGCCCTCAACAGATGAGGGTGTCATTGAGAGCTTGGCAGCAAGGCCAGCTTTGCATTGTAATTTCACTGAGCCTCTCGAGTCTTCGGCGCACCGGAGGAGACAGCTGCCAATTCCGACTGCCTCGCCTCTCTGCTGTGATGGATGAGCCTGTCTCGTTCTCTCACCTTGCTTGTGTAATTGAGGCTTTAGTTGTATCACAACCACACGGCCGCGGTCATAAAGTAAGAAGTCACCTGTCCTGCGCTTAAAAGCTGCAGCACTTCAAGCGAGCAGCACCGACAGTTATGTGGAGGTCGTGTCGAGTGATAGTCGATGGCCGCGCCATCTGCATACAGCCCAAGTATTTATTTACCTAAATAAATAAATTCTCCACAGGATACTGCAGTCTCAAAGACATTTTTTTTTCATTTGGCTTCTTTCTGCAAAATAAAAAGCTTGGCATGTGACTTTGTTATGGAAGTACAATCAAATTAAGTTCAGCTTCAGAGGGAACACTGTAAAGTAATAATCCAGTCAAAGTCAAAGGACTTTGGCAGGTTTACCAAGATGTCTTTAGAATTATTTGAAATGTCCATTAGTACTTAAGCTATAGATGCAACAAATTTAATGCTGTTCAGTCCAACGGCTGATGCCACTGAATGCATCACACATAAGACAAATAACCTCAGGTAGGACTTGTCATGATTTCATTGTTTCAAAACTCTTTGTCCTGAACGAGTCACAAGAAAAGACACGTGATAGTCTGAGGTATTTAAAAATAGGGCGATATTCTCTGCTGATGTTAGCTATTGGTTGTATCGGGTAACAGCTGATAAATGAAAAAATCTCAAAAATGAAAGGAGGGACAGGAGAAACACCCTTCAACTAAGTTATAAGTAGTGAGGTTGCTTAGTTGGTCCACTAGAGGGCACTCTGCAAATTCACTATTGGCAACATGTGTTTTGAATCCCACAAATGAAACCAGCTGATCCGAGTAGAGCTGGGCAGAGATTCAGTGAGTCAATATAAATGTTACAGAAATCAGTTTGTTTCATGTGCCTGAAAGGAAAAACAATCGGCTGATCTTAAAAATGTAGTACAATTTGTCCCTTAAGTTACTTTTTGACATTCCACTTAGCCCTCTTAAAAAGTAAGGTAAATGGCCAAATTGTTCTATATTTTTAAGTAGGGGGCGTGGCCAGAAGCGGCTCTCAGGCCTGGAGTTTGAGATGACTGCCATAGAGCTACAGTATGGCAAACTGACACTGAGTGCACCACCGCCACCTACTGTAGTGGATGTGCAACGACACTTTATTATACTACGGCAAAACAAAAGACATGTTCCCGGGGGTCAGACGCGCCCCCCCCTGGCAGTTCACCACGCCCCCCCAAGGGGGCGCGCCCCACTATTTGAGAAGCACTGGTTTACACCAATAACCAACAATATTAAAACCACTATAAACAATAAACAACTTTACAGAGTAATGTTCTGGCATTCGCTTTGACATGCAACGCACAACTAAATGGCACCACTGGTCATGGCGCCTGCGGTCACTCGCAGCAGCAGAGAAATTCACCAAACTATGCATGCAAACATCTCAGGAGCTGAGAAAAATGACAAAGAACCCATGATCCCAACGTGATCCCGCAGTCCCAGAATCAGCCCCACACTGCAACCCGCAACATCAAATGATTTGCCTCTAACATCCCAGTGCCGGACAAACATCGACGCTTCTGTCTTCGTGCTCCTCTGGGACGGAGCCGTTTTTGCAGCGTGAGGAGGCGTTAGACCACAGCAGGCAAGAAGCTTTGATGTTGTGGCTCCCTGACTGACAGTAATGGTCAGTTAATCACTCCCCCCACCCAGAAATAATTTTTCATGCTGATGCTGAAATGTTTGACTTGAGTAAAATATTTTCTGTTGAAACCTCAACAGTTTGCTTGTGGCTCACAACTATTATTAGTAGTCTTTGAAAAACAGCTTGTAGTGAGTTGAAAAACAAAGTAATAAGAGATTTTTTTTCCCCACTGCTTTTTATCCCAACTATTCCCAGAATGACAAAAGAGCAAAGATAATGGAACAGAGACAGAAACCACAAAAGCAACATTTGTTTTGTTTTTGCTTTACAAAGGAGCCCAACAAATACAGAAAGTTAGCTCCCGAAGACCAATCGATTCAATGATCGCCCCTCAGCGTTTCCTCGTTTTGCACATCTGGATTGTTTCTGGTCTGTTTTGTAAAGATTTGCTTTTGGCATTTAAAACCTCTAGTTGACAGAGCAGTGGAGAGAGTGAGGGATCTGCCCATAACAGCAACTGTACAAGTCTCAACGTGGCTTTTATTGGACTGTGATGGAGGTATTTGGTAGAGGCTTATAACGGACTGGAGTGATGCAGATGCTGTAACTGTCTGTTGGTGTCAAGACTGAGCTGAATACGAAGATGAAGTCGTTGATTTATTGGTCTTGGTAGTGCCTAAAAGAATTAGATAGAAGGGTGATGAGCGCAGTCAACCAAGAGAAGCACAGAGTTGAGCTGCTGCTCCTCTACATTTAAAACTAGGATGCACATGCATCTTTGCTTAGGCATGTCCAACTGGGAGGAGATCCCATGGCAGGCTCCAGGATATGCTGAAGAAATTATGTCTCTGGCTTGCAAATAACTCAGTGCGCCTGCAGGAGAGCCGGAGGAGGTGGCCGGGGAGGGGGAGGCCCGGGAAGCTCTCAGCCTCTGGAGCCAGATCGGCACTGGATGGATAAAGGAAATAAAGATTTGTGCTCAGGTAGAAAAACAAAACAAGCTATAATTTTATGAAGTCTTTCATCACACAAAGCCAAAACAAGAGCAGTCTACACATAATGAGGAAAATACATATTTTTTGTTCCCAAAGGACAAAAATAAAAATCAGTTTCCTGAGTGCTTTATTGGAACATCTTATCACTTTCAAATTATCCTCTTCTTGAGTCTACATTTTGGGAGTCGTCATCCTCCCATGAGTGTCATCAGAACCAACATACTGTGCAGCTGCTGCAGCCTTTCACAGTTTTAAAATAGAGCTGTAATGATAACGCCTGTATCAAGCCAATCAGTGTAACGTTTCTGAATGCAACAGCACAGCGCCAATGTGGCTCATCCAAAAATTAATCAACATTTTGTGAGTGGTGCCGGCTCTCATCCACTGAGGCCAAAATATCTGCAGAGCTCTTAGCAGAGAGCCAGCTGATCGTCATAAATAAAGCTGAGGGGCGATGATGTGCAGTTTTTGGTATGTGGATGCTGTGATATAAAATACACGAAGAGTGAGAGTTAAAAATTGTGCATTTATAACATATTTGCTGCAGTGTACATCATTAAACTGAGTATATGTTGATTCAAATTGAGTTTGAAGGCTCAGAGTATTTCTGCCTGTGTTGAGCACATCTCGCCTGATAGCGTGCATGCTTAATATTTCATTCACAACGCAGCCTGAAGATCTGTGAACACAAAGTTCAATATATGTGAACAAACATGCAGTAAGGACCAGAGCGAGTCCGTGGAGCTGCTCTGAGTGGCACAAGGCTGGATGAGGAGCTGAGGACCATTTGTCCGTCTGCCTCCCATCAGACTCCTCAGGAACATGTAAGAATGAGGTGACGTTCTCATGGTTTAGTGGATGACAGCAGGGCGATTAAAACACTTGAAGACCAGCTTTGGTTTTTCTAACACCAGAGTTGAGGCACTTGAAAGAAATTCAAGTGCACACAGATGCAGAGCTGACACACAAGCAGGTCAGCTGAAGGCTCATTTGTGGAAATTACTAACCTCCATAACGTAACCTCAGAACAGGCAGTGTGACAGTCGCGGGTCAGTGACTGAAAACTTTGAATATAGTTTCAATGCTCTTCAGTTTCCCACAGGTAATCATCATCATACAATAAGCTACCCCTCATTTCTTTAGAGTATGGTGCAGTAATCCAAACACGTACACAGTACACAATAAAGTGCCTAAATATGCTATTTAAAATTGGTACTTTGGTACTTTGCTAAGTTGCGTAAGTGTGCGTAGACACAACACAAGGATGAATCGAGGTCCGGCGAGGTGGGGGCTCGGCGCTGAAGCGAGTTCTGGGCGATAAGTCGGCGACACTGACAGCCAGTGTTGCCAAAAACTAATTGCAGCTTCTGTCATGTGACAGGAACGTTCTTTATGACTTGAAATGAACTGATATGATTCATGAGAGCTGATGTTTGAGATGTGCTTGACAGAGCCTTCAGGTTTCAGGCCCCTCTTCTGTGGAACCAGCTCCCAGTTTCCACAGAAAGGGGGGGGGGGGCTGTGCTTTAATGAGACAATCAATAATAATCTTTGCGATATTTAATCAGAGGGAACATGCACAACATAGACAGATGGGCACAAATGAGAAGCAGGTGATCACAGTAAACATGTAAGTTTAATAGAAATAGCACATTTTGTTCTCGCTTGTCACTAAAGAATTATGGAATTTCATATTTCTGTATTCAGTGTTTACAAATTTGCAAGTTTAGACAGTTAAAGTTAACGTGAAATTTCTAGATAATTTGTTATTTGCTGAACGGGCCTTCCTGACCTATCAGCATGCTGGTCCTATGGTAGTCATTCTACACTTATTACTTGTGTTATTACTGCTAATCCCAGAATGTGAGTCATGATTGACATAATCACATTTTAAAGGGTAAGTATTTACTGTCATGGTGAATCAGCACACCACCAGTGTGACTATCCAAACTGGCTTTGTGGCATCACCAGGAGAATATGTAGCCTGCAAAATGCGCTTTTTTTGTAATTAAAAACATCATCATGATGTACTGATTAACTCTGATGCTGATTCATAAAGCTGCCAAATATGTACATAATTTGCTTTGGTTGTAATTGTTTTTTTAAGATGATTAAATAGCCTAAATAATCTGCTAATAAGGGCCCCATTTGTGTGACTGAGGTGCTTAGTAATTCTTAAATCAGCAGTTTTGTTTAAAACAAAGAAGGAAAGAGAAAACATTTGTTTCCTGTCTGACTGTTATCTAATTAGGCTGAAATGACAGCTGAGAGTGTTCACGGCATTGTCCCATTCAGCCAAAAGCTTTTCTTCTGAGCCAATTAAAATGCACTGTCAGGCAGTGTGTGTATGTGTATATATATGTATATATATATATGTATATATGTATATATATATGTATATATGTATATATATATGTATATATATGTATATATATATATGTATGTGTTTGAGGCCTGTGGCTACATCACAGCACGCACCATGTCAGGAAAAGACCCTCTAAGCCCATGTCCCCATGATCACGGCCATCTTTTAAAAACAGATTTCTCACATTCATCTAGAAAAAATATCTCCATCCACATGAAAGCATTAAAATGATGCTAAGAGCATGCCAAAGCGACAGGAGGCCATATGAGCATAACTGTGTAGAAATGTTGGCCAATAACCAATCAGTGACCAAAACACTGCATGTAGACAAAAGTCCAAAGCACAAGCAGCCTTGTACCTGTGGATGCAGACTTGAAAGTAGCAGCTAGTTAAAAGTCAAAGAAGATGACTTTGAACTGACAATGTGACAAATTTAAATCGAGTAAGGCTCTGGATTTTTAGATGCCCCATAAGTTTTCCATCAGACCTCATATATAAAAAGGAAATTCTCCAGTTCCATCTACAGAGGCTTTCAAGACAAATGAATTAGATCTGATTACCGAAGTTACCTCATACTTTAACGCTTGGTGGATAAAGACTCCACTATATTTGCTTTCATGTTTCCATGAAAGGGGATATGTAGAACACCTGATGAGACTAAAGAAAACAACAAAGCAATCCAGCTTTGAGGATCGATTAAATCAATAACACAAATACTATTAATCTAAAAGGAAAAGCCATATTCTTTAATTGACAAGGTAGTTAGGAACGGAGGACACACCTAGGGAAACAAGGCATGGGTGAACGGAATCAAACTAACGAGACAAGCGAACACAGCACACACAAGACCAGAAAAATAAAATATGAACCACCAAACACAGGCTTAAAAAAAGACACAGGGGATGCAGGATAACTGGAACTCAAGGACCAAAATAGCCGATAAAGAAACTATAAACTCCACACGTAATCCAAACTATAATAACAAGAACATAGGAGATCATAAACAAGAAAAACTCTTTAACTCATGACCGAAAATGAACTCAAAACACTGGGTCAAAGACAAGGACGGTGAGAACATGTTGATCAAAAGAAAAATGTTACTTTTTACTTTGATTTTTTTTTGTAAGTTCCCGTCATCCAGGAACAGCTGAACATTTCAGTGTAAGCTAGCTTCCAGCAGTGCTCACCAGTCAGTGTAAATAATTCACAATAATCTGTCTTATTCTTGAATGAGATTAATCTGCCGTTGTTTTTGTCTCTTTACAGATGAAAAATAAGTAGACCATCTGTGTAAAGAAGTCACAGCTCAACCTGTAGTTGTGTCAGAAGCACGAGCCATATGCCGCGCTTCATCGACTCCGTTTAGTAGCTGTTGTCATAGAGGATCAAAGCATTCGCCATTGTGCGCTTATAGAGAGATTTCAGTGCCGTGCAACTCTCAGCTCAGCTGAGGGATTAGTCCAGCCTTGACTTTAAAGGGGTGGGGGTGAATTTTAGCCTACAGGGGGTGGCATGTTTCTATTTATGGCATGAGCTGCATAAACCCAAGCTTGGTGTCTTGCAGGCATTCACTGGCTTCTTGGCCCTGTTTTGAAAGAAATACTGCGGTATAATTATACCGCAGTATTATGAGGTTTTTAACTTCCGCAGCATGCGTTTGTTTCATGTACTGAGCATTATGATTTAAAAAAAAACTGGTAAATGTGCTTTTTACACCCAAAGCTGTATAAACTAATAAGAACAAATAAGAGAAGATGGTTCATTTCCATCCACATCCATTATCAGCCCTCCATAATTAATGGGAGCCATGCTGTTTCAGTTTGTAACTGTCATGTTCTGAGAAATGCAGGTGTCACTGAGATCATCGGGGCTTGAGGCCGGGTATCAGATCCTCTAATAATTTAGGGGCTGAACGCAGCTTGACCAATTACACGCCAACTGAGCACACGGGTGAGGGGTGGTCAGAGAGGCAAGGGAGGGGGGCAGTAAGAGGTTAAAGATGGCAAATAAATAGAGACATCTGAACATAGCAGTTTTGACAGGAATTGCACATTTTTTGTTAATAGTTTTTAAAAAGTAATCTTCCGTCTTCTTTTGCCACTTTTGTAGATCTGATTGAAAAATGCATTGTCATGCTGTGCTGTCATTTCAAAAATGTAACCATAATTTGTGATCAGCCACTGTCCACACAGCATTATCGCCACAGGCTGAAGACCGAAAGTTGTCAGAATCATTAAGGAGGCAGATTTCATTGGCTGACTGGTCTGGTTGCAGATCTAGGCATGTGTGGCTGTGCTGAGTGGGCCAACAGGACTACATCATCTGCAAAAATCAAATATGAGATTTTGCCTTCTGCCACATGGCTACGCCTAGAAATTCTGTCCATAAAAATTATGAACAGAATCGGTGACAAAAGGCAGCCCTGGCGGAGTTGAACTGAGTCCAACTTACTGCCAGCAAGCTGCTGCTGGGGCTATACAGGGCCTGCAACAATGGGCCAGATACCCCATACTCCTGCAGCCCCATCCCACAGGATGCCCCGAGGGATGCGGTCAAATGCCTTTTCCAAGTCCACAAAACACATTTAGACTGGATGTGCGAACTCCCACACCCACTCGAATATCCCCTGGGCACACCCTCCAGTCTCCCTTCTTAAAGATCCAGTGGCATTGCCCCAGATCTCCATGCAGTTTTGCAGAGGCATGTCAACCAAGGCAGCCCTACGACATCCAGAGCCTTCAGGAACTCGGGGTAAATCTCATTCACCCCAGGGGCCCTGCCACCAAGGAGTTGTTTTACCACCTCAATGACCTCACCCCCAGTGATGGGACGAGGGGGATGACTGGCCCTACAGACGACATGTCTGTGGGATTAAGGAGATCCTCAAAGTATTTCTTGCTTTCCCCTCCTGAGTCACCTGAAGGTTTGCCAGAATCTCTTCAAGGCCGTCCGAGTCATTTTCAATGGCCTCACCGAACTCCTCCCAAACCCAAGTTTTGCTTTGGCCACTGCCCGAGCCGAGTTCTGTTTGGCCTGCCGGTACCAATGAGCTGCTTCCAGGGTCCCACAGGCTAACCAAGCCTGATAGGACTCCTTTTTAGCTTGATGGGCTCCCTTTACCGCCGGTGACCACCATCTGGTTAGGGGATTACCACCATGACAGGCACCAACCACCTTGCAGCCACAGTTCTGAGAAACGGCCTCAACAATGGCAGTGCGGAACATGGTCCATTCAAACTGAATGTCCTCAGCCTTCCTTGGAATGTTGTCGAAGCTGTGTCAAAGGTGGGAGTTGAAGATCTCATGGCCTTAGCCAAGAATGGTGGGTACTCTGAACAGTCCTTTGGTTCAAAGGCGCAAACAACATCCCAGCCCGAATGCACAGGGAAACAACCCTCTTGTCTTCTGGAGAAAACTCTGACATACAGGCAGCGAACCGGGGGATACCCACCCCAGCTCACCCCTTCTCACCGAGGGCAACTCCAGAGTGGAACAGAGTCCAGCCCCTCTCCAGGAGACTGGTTCCAGAGCCCAGGCCATGCAGTGAGGTGAGCCTGACTTTATCTAGCCGGTACCTCTCAACCTCACGCACTAGCTCAGGCTCCTTCCCCACCAGAGAGATTAAATTCCATGTCCCAAAAACCAGTCTCAATAGCTGGGGATCAGTGGCCCGGGGCCTTCAGCCCTTCAGCCCCCACTGCCCGACACACAGAACCTGGACAGGGCTCATTTTTTATACAACGCTGTAAATATGTTGTTTTCATGACAAAAGTTTAGTATTTGTACTTGACATAAGCAGTGACTGTGCCTCAAGTGGCCTTTAGAGGCACTACAAAACCATCATTTTAATGTTGTGCAGGTCTCCTTTATGCTACGAAAACATTCATGGCACCTCTGTGGTTCAGGCTTGTTATATATGACCCTGTGGGCTCTGGGGAGTTTGGAAGCTAGGCTTTTTATCACGCCAGCTGGGATCTTTCCTAATCTTTAGGTGAGTGTTTGTCAAAAGAATATATGGAAATGCCTGGAACCAGCAGAAGATTGTGCTTCAGTGTGATGATCAATGTGCCTCTCTGTCAGTAGATGTGATGTGGATGACCGATGTATGTCCATCATGTACAAGTCTGAAAGGATGTAATATATTTGTCTTACTCACTAGACAAAGAGGGCGATGGGGAAAGCCTTCAACCACCAGGAACCCAGAAAATCTGATATTTACAATATGACATTTATTCTGTTATCGTTTGTTCGATTGCAGAATCAATTTATGCAAATCTAGAACACACTATGATGTGGTTTTTATGACAAGAATGATTGATTGTGGATCTTTTTTTCAACAAAGGTGGCTTCATGGCTTGGAAGTAGTGCAACACTGCTCAGTACCTAGTTAAGTCTAGTAAAATTATTAATATGACTTCTGCAGGTAGAAGCAACCACTGTTTATTTAACATTGCACACATGCAGAGGAAAGATCAGGTCCAGTACAGGAGCCCAGAGTGTGACGCTCTGATTCAATATTCGTCTGATTTTATCCATCCGTGATGTTTTCCACTAACTGACCATGTATCACTAATGTAAAAGAAGGGTTCTCACTGACTGTGTGTATTCGTGAGGTGCAGAAAATATTGCAAATTTGAGATGCAATTTTTTTTCTTAACCGATAGGAGTTTGTCCCACCTGCTTCTGATTACACTGTAAACATCTTCCCAGTGTCGCCAATTTCATAAGTGAACAGTCTTAAATGAAAACTGTGGAGTAAATCATAGCAGAATATAATGATTCAGAGATGTGACCCCTGCAGTCAGTGTCTGGCTTTTGTTAAAAGTGGGTAAAATTGTGGTTATTCTTTCAGTCAGTTTATGTGCTATTTTAAAGTCTACATGTGTTCCTTTGGTTGTTTAGTTTTGTCAAACCATCAGCCTCTGTGTTTGTTCTCAGTAATGTCTGCCTGTCTCTGCCAGTTCATCTGTTACCCAACGTGTGAATCCTGCCACAGGATTGTCATCAGCACATTCTTATTCCTAGAGAGTCAGTTCATGTCCTTTGGGAGCTGACCTCGGGTTATGGCATTAGTAACATGGGGCTTTCACTCCCAGCTTGCCATTTTTTCAACGTGCCGCTGTAAAGCGGCATATTTGACCTCAAACCTTTTTGCGAACCTAACCAAGTAGCTGCTTATGTTTATAGTTTAGAACCAGCTTTTGAAAGAAAAGTAAAAACATTCAAAGAAACAAACCAAATCTAGAAAGAAAACAAAGCAAGCAGGTAAACACGAAGTCCCAGAAAAAAGCCAAACATATTTTTTCCTGGCTGCCAAACCTGCAATTTGTGCCGCCGCCCCTCCAGCATCAGGTTGAGGACTTTGTGGGGACCATTATCTCCCAGCAGCCAAGGCACAAGGCACAGATGTAAAATGACTTCTTGTGCTCAACTGCGAGGTGCAGGTGGCTTTTGATGAAATTATTTATGTAATGCCACGGGGTGTGAATATATTGTGTTAATAGGCTCATACATATCTCCTCCATACTACAGTGCTGTGAAGAAGTACTTGCCTCCTTTCTTATCAGATGTGTCTCACATGATTTAGACGATAACCCAAGTAAATACAAAATGCAATTCTTTAATGATTTTGAATTTATTTAGGGAATAAAACTACCCAAACCGGGCCCTGCGTGAAACTGTAATCGTCTCTGAAACATAATAACTGTTTTTGTCACCTTTGGCAGTAAGTTTGTGAGTTTTTCTCATCGCTGAGGAGGAATGTTGGCCTGCTCTTCTTTGCACAGTTTTAATGCAGCCGCATCAGAGGGCTTTTGAGAATGAACAACCTGTTTAAGGTCCTGCTAAAGCATTTCAAACAGGTTTAAGTCTGCACTTTGACTAGGCCACTCCAAAACCTTCATTTTGTGAGCCACTCAGAGGTGGACTTGCTGCTGCAATAACTCAAAGTAAATGCACATAAATGGAAATGTAAACAATAAGCAAACTAGGAATAATCTCAAAAATATTAAACACAAATTGAAAGTCCAAAACTTAAGTCTCTTTCTCACTGTTCAGTCATGAACTAAGGCGAGTGAGGCCTGCAGTTCTTCAGAGGTTCTGAGTTATTTTGTGACCTCCTGGATGAGAACCTGCACGATTATTTTTGTCATATTTGCACTTTTAATTTTATTGGGCTTAGCCTGAGCTTTCCTTAATTCTCCAACCACTTTCAGTCACCCTTTCATCCTGTGAGTTTGGTTAAAGTTCCCTTTTTGTGTGCTCATCCTGCTGCCTCTGTGTTTCCACCAGGGTCCTGGTTTTCACCTTTAGAGCACTGTGCCGTACTACAGTTCCATTCATATTCAAGTCTTGCCTGTAGTGAAGCATGCAAATACCCAACTTGGGTCTCAGAGAAATCAGTGACAGCACACCAGGTCTGCCTGGCTGTCATTCATATAGCAGCTGCAGGAAAATCAAACACATCTTATTATATTGTTTTTTTTATTCCATCTGCATTTGTTTGACATGCATCAGAGGAAATCATGAAGAGCTTAATATCATCTGATAAAATATTTCTTGCACTCATGCAGTTGCGTCTTTTGCACTCAATAAATAAACACTTAACAGAATGCTGTTTAATGTTTAATTGTCTCATTGTGCATTATTAAAGCAATAGTGAACCATTTATTTCTTTGTGATTTTGCTAATTGACCGTGTTGATTTAGCAGCGACATCTCCACATGTGTTCGCCTCGTGCCCTTCACCTGGCTGATAAGCGGCTCACGTAGCAGCAGCACGTTTAGTAACTGAAAGATGAACAAACAGAAAAAGGACAAAGAGCACTGAAGCTACTCAAAAGGTTCTAAAAAGCAGTGATGATGTAAAATTTATTCTATGCCAGTCTTTAATATTTGTATCTTTAAATACATAATTAGCCCTGTTGTGATGCAGCACTAAATAAGCATAATTACTCTGGATATAAAGCTGCTAATTAATTTAAAATCCCACTGTAATGTAAGGGTTAATCAGCTGGCATAAATAAGGCAGCCCACGCAGTGTTCTGTCTGCAGATGAACAGTAGACGTTGCAGAGGATTTGTCGTGTACTGCACAGGTCTACCTGCTCTTCCTGCAGTTTGAGCTCTCCCTGGTGAGGCGTGCTGCTTCACTGCTTCAACTGAACACCACAAGCATCTGTTTCAGACTAAGATTGTATTTTTATTTCTGTCCTTAGCAGGGAGCTTATAATAGACCCACTGCCTCATAGGAAGATGGATTAAATACATAAATGGAATAATAACATGTATTTTGTGTGTCAGTGGTCATTGCCTTAATCCGGAGATTACAAAGTCATAAAATCTTGCCTTTTCATAATAGAAATGTTCCCCATCAGTCACAATGCACTGATATCAGGAAAAAGGTGTAAAGAAACAAGAATAACAAGTAGTGTAAATGATACTTATGCAGTTCCACATAGGTGAACTAGCAGTACAGTTCATCCTCTGCTTTGCCATGTTTACTCTCGGGCACACGTGGTTAGTACCGGGCTGGAAGCCCTTTGCCTTCATTTGAGTGCAGTGAACTCATTGTCATCTTATAACCAGCACGCTGGTCATAAAATGATGGTCATACAGTAGTGAGCAACATTACCCAGGGAGACTTTGGTGTAAATTTGCACTAAAGGGCCCAAAATGTGCCAAGACAAACCCCCCACACCACCACACCACCAGTGGCTTGAACCATTGATGCAGGGCAGGATGGAGCCATACAAATTCTGACCCTAATATCCAAATGCTGCAGCAGAAATTGAGGCTCATCAGACCACACAGTGTTTTACCAAACATTTGTCCAATTTTGGTGAGTCCGTGTGAACTGTAGCTTCAGTTTCCTGTTGCTATGATGTGACTGGCTATATTGGAGCATTTTGATACTGGACTTCAATCGAGCAAATGTCCAAAACTATGATTTCTTGTTGTTTCGCTGTGTCGTCTTGGTCTCAGCAGTTTACTGAAGCTGCTGAAGGTAATATGTCTAATAATAAATTTGTAATAAAATAGGCAATGCCATCATTTCTCTTAAAACAAACCTTGAGTGCAGCAGGGCCCTAAAAACAAGCCCAGACTTTATTTTTTGTCTAATTTGAAGTCGTCTTTGGACAAGAGTCAGTTTCACAATTCCTTTAATCTGCAATGTCAGAGTGATAAATGACTCGACTAAAAGTCAGT
This sequence comes from Apistogramma diplotaenia, assembly GCA_015052665.1. NCBI lineage: Eukaryota > Metazoa > Chordata > Actinopteri > Cichliformes > Cichlidae > Apistogramma > Apistogramma diplotaenia. The sequence goes on along the minus strand of VOQJ01044373.1, from coordinate 6,926 downwards.
ATAAGTAGGAAAATCGGATCAGTTCTGAAGGGCATCTTGAACCTTCAGCAACTTACTGTTTTACCATTGTGGAGTGGTGAGTGGAGGGGCTTTCTGTCTGCTGGCAAGAACAGTGTGCTGGCAACAGACCGGATGAGTGTCCTCCCCTTCACTCGTGGTGTAGTAATTTAGAAAATCACCAATCGGTCAAGTGTTTGCTCCAGAGCTTGAGAACAGTGCTGGAAATGAGGAGATGATGCATGACATTTTGGCTCACTGCCACGATTCTGTTGCTGCAGGTTTCATTTTGTTTTAGATGCTTTGTCCTTTAACAAAATGCTGAAGCCTCAGCCAATCAGGACTCCAAATCAGGACGACCTGTCAGGCGGTGCTTATGTGCCAGGACCAGCTGGAGTGATTGTGTTGGAAGAACTGGGTGTTCTCCTCACATCACTGTTTTCTCCCTGGGATTGGTGTAATGACAGTAGGGAAGTGCTGGCTCAGATCAGCCCGACATTAAAACAATGCAAAGAGCTGTGTTTATGGGAGCATGCTGCTGAAGACACCAGACCTTTGTAACGCCTAGAAATGTGCACAATTTCAGTTTTTTTTACATTTATACTGCACAATTTTTATAGGCAAAAATAACAATTAAAATAAAATTAATACAACCAGTCAAATTTGTTAACTTATTGTGTGTTTTGCACCTTCTGCACAGATGTGCAAAAATGACTTGATTGCAGTAGATGTTTGGACAGTTAGTGTCTCAAAGACAGATGTAGGTTCTGTGAGCCATCAGTTGTTGGAGTCCAGTTTTAAAGTCTCAGTTTAAACATATTAGTCATTGCTGTATCAGTTTGTTTAAAACCAGAGTCGCCTCCTGCTGGCCATTCGAAAGAAAGCAGTTTTAAGATTTGCACTGGCTTTACTAAAAACCCATCTTTATCATATAAAGGGTATGGCTGCAACAGTGACGTGCAGTCAGGGGAGGCAGGTGAGGCCGTGCCTCACTTGTCATCATGGAAATATAAAATTAAAAAATAAACTCAGTGGTTTGCGTTTTAATTGTCCATTTAACTTCACCATTTATAGTTTTGTTTTTTGTTATTTACCAGAATCGCTGAATTTTCACGTTTACTGTTCAAATCATAAGACGAGACGAGCGGTGAGGCAGCAGCCCGCTGAGCCTCACCATGGATTGCACAACGACCATGCTAACTGCTGGCTGTGAGACTGTATTTCTGTCCCTCTGCATGTTGCTATTAAGTTCAAACACTTTTACTATATGAACTAAATTTCTATATTAAAGCTGGTGTATATAATGCACAGTGTTTTTTAATCAACAACTGTATGTGTGTAATGTATTCTTGTGCTGAGTGATCATAAAACTGCTGCAGAGACACTAGGTGAGGCACGCAGTTCTTGTGCCTCATGGCAGGGGGCGCTGGTGATCCCAGCGACTCCTCGGCTGCAGAATAATAGAATTAGACAGCAAGCTACAGTAAACAGTTAGCAAACAAGTTATCGATGCTTTTCTTCAAAAGGAGG
>VOQJ01044371.1:0-15476 GCA_015052665.1 Apistogramma diplotaenia | reverse complement strand
CTCTCTGTGTGGTGTTTGCATGTTCTCCCCGTGTCTGTGTGGGTTTCCTCCCTCAGTCCAAAGACCTGCACTTACTGGGGTCAGGTTAATGGGTCACGCTAAATTGCCCACAGGTGTGAGTGGTTGTCTGTCTCTCTGTGTTGGCCCTGAGACAGGCTGGCGACCTGTACAGGTGTACCCTGCCTCTCGCCCTATGTCAGCTGGGATAGGCTCCAGCCCCCCCCCGCGACCCCGAACGGGATAAGCGGTAGAGAATGGATGGATGGATGGATCATATTCCACATTGACAGATGTGTGAAAAAGGCAGGAAATGCTTCCAAGAGCTACTCAACGAGCACTTCGATGCTCTAAAACGTTTAACAGCTTCTGTGAGGATGCTGTCTAATATCTGATGCAAGAGTTTGAAAACATGTGTTCAGGCCCACAGGAATGCTCTCAGGGGCCACAAGTGAGGAAGCAGCGGTGTAACTCAGGTAGTGGCTGCAGTGGGGGAGGAGGGAGGAGGCTGGGGCTGATGGATGGCTCTTCCTGTTTATTACTGTAACTCAAACCTCAAATAATCACAGTGAACAAGTGAGACTCCAAAAAACACAAAACAACAACAAAACCGCACAAAGATAAAAAACAAACAAACAAATATTGGTGTATATTTCACTCCTTTGGATCATCTTTGATGGAACACAGGAACACAGGGCTGTGTGGTCCTCCCCCCCGAGGTCTACGCTCCACCCACTGACCAATCAGCTGGCCTGGTGCTGTGACTGACACTAACCCAATCAGAGAGCAGCAGATCCATCAACTGCTGGATAATAACTTCCTGGCCTCATTAGATGCTGCTAACTGCATTAATGTTGCCGCACTCTGTGTGTTGATTCGTTTTCCAGGAGCGTCTGCTCTCCTTTGAAAAGCAGCTCTGGCTGTTGTTCCTCTTCCAAGATAGAACGTCAGATCTGAGTTTAAACACATTAAAAACCCGTCGGTGAGGCTTTCATGGTGCGGCGAGCGCGTCGGAGGAGGTGCAGGAGCAAGATCTTCAAAGTAAAAGACAAGCAGGACACACCATCTGGTTTCGATCCTGCCTCAGGTCCTCTTCAGGCTACCATCTTTTTTAGCAGCTCTCTTTTCGTTCCAGCTAAGTGTGGTTAGTGTGTGCACCAAAATGTTTCTTTAGCACTGAAAAAATGACTGCCTGAAGAGCAAATGAAAAACAAATGAGAGGGAACTGGATTAGAGCAGGTTTTCATGACTTGGTTTGGAGGTCTGCTGTGTCTACCAGGAGGATCGTTTGCATAGATATCGAAACACTGTAATGTTAATGCGGAAATCTGTAAATGCTCCAGACATCAGGCTGTGCAGTTCAATCCTGCTTCAAAACGTAGTGGCTAAAGTGGGAATGGACATCCTATCGGACTGCAGCTTCACTTTCTGCCCTGAAGAATGTCACACATGCTGAAGTCCAGCAGAGGAACTGCAGTGAGTCAGTCTCTATAGACTCCCATGTTCAAAGTTTCCAGCAGAAATAAACATTTTACTGCTTTTGTCTCTTATTTCCCCCTTCATAACAGCTGCACAAGGCAGGATGTTCTATAACTCACCTGTTTAAAGTTTGCATTATGAGGGCTACGGCCTATTTGACTGACAGGTTTGACTGCTAGCTTCACCTTAGCTAACTGGAGTCTCTGAACTGAACCTCTGGACTCTGTTTGTGCTACTGGAGCCTTTTGGAGCATCTGAATGTAATTATTTGAGTAATAATATGGCTGCTCTGGCCTCATTGGACTGACAGACCGTCCAAGAAGGCTGAGCTCCAGTTTGGGTGAGTGAAATTCTGGGATTTGATTTGGATGTACAGTAACTGAGCATACTGTGTGATGCTCCTGTATAGTCTGTGGATGCAGACTGATAACCTGCAGCTTTGGCTCACAATCCAGCCCCACAAGGCTGCAAAATATCCAAGGAACCAGTGGGTGACATGTCAACAAACCCACTGATTAACACTGAGAGGAACTCACGCAGTAAGACACTAGCAGTGATGTGGTAACCTGAGCCTATCCATTGGATTGACCACTAATGCAAGTAAAGGGTTAAAAAATGACCCCAAAGAGACTCCAACAAGTCAAAGTGTCCACAAGTGTCCACAGAGAGGCAAAATGACCCCAAAGAAACACAGAACCAACCTTAGAGGAATGGCTTCATATATTAGACCGACCAGTAAATAACCAGGTAAATGGACTAGTTCTTACATAGCACTTGTCTACGCTAGCTGAGCACTCAAAGCGTGCAACATGTTTGCACTGACCCATTCATATAAGCACTGTTTTAAAGTGGTTTCTATCTAACATTCACATGGTTGCATCAGAGAGCAACTTGGGGTTAGATACTGTATCTTGTCCAAGGATACTTTGGCATGCAGGCTGGAGCAGTAAGGAATTGAACCATCAACCTTCTAATTAATAGATGACCTGTTCTACCTCCTGAGCCACAGCCAGCCCAATAAATATATTAGATGTTTATGAAACACGTCTGAAGTGTCCACTAGAGAACAACCGACCAGCGAATCACTTTGTAACCAAATTGTTTGGAGCAGATTGTAAATTTGCAGGTTTTTTCCTGAGGTGGTTTCGTTTCTTATCACACAGAAGAAGGTCCGAGCAAACCAAACAGCATCAGTGCATCAGTGTGAGAAAGCTCAGACCAGATGTGTCTGAGGCTGTGAGCGCCAGCAGTGAACACAGGAAGAAGGTGCTGTGTTCTGGATTAGTGGATTTAGGAGCTGACAAACTTAGTCATGATCAAACATCAGTAATGTGATGTCACTCGCTGCGTCTCCACATGATTCCACAGTTCAGTTTGTGGTTAGTTGCTCTGAATGTCCACTTTATGCTGCAGCATTCAGGAATGCAAAGCATACCTGGCTACAAGGAGTTTACGCCTAGTAGGCCAGATCACGTTCGCACTGTAAAGAGCTTGAGCTCATTTGGAGCTGGATCGAGACCTCCTCCTCCTACCATGTTCACACCTGCACAAACAAACCAGTCTGATTTAAATGTAAAAAGCCTCGCAGGTGTTTGAAGCACAACTTAAATATCTGTACTCAACCTGGAAAGACAGAGAAAGTGAGGCTGTAAAAGAGATGAAATACAGGCATGTTGGTGTAAAGTGACAGTGAAGAGCACTCAGATCAGCCCACAGTGCTCCTGATACGCTGTGCTGCGACCATCCATGCAGTGAAACCTCTGATGACATAACCGCAGCTCCCCTCTTACTTTTTCAGCTGCGGTGGAAGTGACTCATGACCGGGCTCGTGTGAATCAAAGCAGATTGTTGACTGGCTTTCATAACACTATTTATGTAAGGGAGGTTCAGCAGCGATTCGGGGGTGGACGTGAAGCCTCTACACCTGCCTCCAGCTCCACTCCACATCTCCCGAACATCCACATACCTTCTCCTCCACCCGTCAGTAACGGCAGCACAGGCCTCAGGAGAAAAAGTTCATTTATATCACAGCTACAGTCACTTCCTGTAGTACAGCAGCTTCTGCTCCCACAGCAGAAACCATACAAGAAACCTCAGGTTCTTTCAGACAGGTGAGGAAAAAAACTGATGCAGGATGAGCAAACGAGGAACAAAAATACAACACCAGGAGCTGATCTTCTTACAGGAAACAGAGAAACAGAAAGAGACAAGAATTTCTCAGCCAAAATGAGGCACCACTCGGTGAGGGTGTGCAAACAACTGACTTCTCCAAAAATGACATCAGAGTCAGAGGTGCAATATTTAGAGGAACAAACAACCCTCAACAACACTCAAAATGACCAAAATCTTACACCCCCCCCCCCCACAAAGAAGTGTTGCAAAAATACTGAAGGGGGACAACAAAATAACCACGAACACATGTACAATCTCAAAATTGACAACAAAGTAATACAAAGTCACCATAAAAAAATCCAGAAAGGCTCACGAGTGCAGAGAAATGTGAGTCTAACATTTGACACTGTTTCCGTGCCGCCTGTGGCTGTTGTCCTGGAGCTGGAAGTGCCTCTGTCCCACCTCACTGTACTCCTACTCCAGCGTTATTAAATGTCTGACTTTATTGTCTCCAAGACAATGAACTGCTTGACTTCACTGCTTTTCACATTGATTTTCCCACTGCTACCTTCATGTGACAGATTTTCCTTCACTTTTCCATTTTCCTCTGCTTTTCTTATATCTTCAGTTTATTTGGCTGGCTTGTATCAAAACGTTGTTCTGCTTGAAAAATGCTGAAATCTATTCGGATTCACTTGCACATACTTCTAGAGTACAAATGAACTTTACTTTCAAAATGCACAAGTCAAGACTTTTATTCCTGTTTCCTGCTGCACACCGCAGCAGAGCTGAGTGTCGTTTACATTTCATTTTACATCGTCTGTTTTTCTATATTTAAGCTGAAGCAGGAACCAGGCAGTGGTTAATTAAAATATAGGTCATACAATGAAATTGATGTGTGCGATAGGTGAAACTGATAAGCATTGTGGAGTTTTACCTTCACTAGCAGGGAGACCAGCAGGTGAAAAAGACTCTTAAAAACATGCTTACTTGCTTTACACTGACACGCTTTTTAATTAACTCTTTGAAAATGTTCTTTGTGCACGTTTTCGTCAGCTCGTCTCTGTAATGAGATCAGTGAACATCTAACAGTAGCAGGTTGTGGTGCTGTGTTGCGGGGAGGAGTAATGAGATTACAGTGACGTCCAGCTCGTGTGTGCATGCTGGGAGAGTCGCTCCAGGCCGGTCGTTACAGCCGCTGAGGCCCTGCAGCCGGCCGAGCAGGGAGGCCATCAGGCCCTCAGCAGCACGCTGATGTGATTATGGAGAGCGCCCTCGACCGCATGTTTACTGTCACAGTCGTCAGTTATTGAGTCATTTATCCATGACGGACCCCTCAGCTGTGGACCAGCCAGTGCACCGCAGCGATCTTTGTCGTTGGTTCGAGCTCCCTTTTAACTATTAGTTTTTATAACCCCATGCTTAACTTACAGGACGCGTCGTTACCAGTGAGTGAACTTCAGTCACCATTCTGTGGCTAACTATACGACTGCACAGCTACCTGTCTCTAAACGATTGCAGTCCAACAGCAGTCGCTCTCAGACAGAGACGTGATGGTTTGCAGAGACCTGCTGTCTTATTTACAAATGCAGACAGTTTGCCAGCATGTTCCAATGAAGCTGATTCAGTCTCTGCCGATGTTCACAACTCGTCTGCGACACAACTGTTTCCAGTAAGGGACTCAAGGCAGCTGGTTGCTAACTGGTATTAATCCTATGTAAAGCAAGGATCACTTGTGTGATTTTGCAGTTAAATTGCTGTCCTGCAGGGACCACATCACTATTTCTGGTTCAGATCCACGAGGTTCTGGCTGCAACAGATTTACAATTTTCACCAATTTATGACAGTTAGTTACTTCATTAATGACCTCATTAAGACTTTAAATGGTCACCATGAAAATCGGCAACCTGCCTCCAGACAATCGCAGTCTGACTCGGACTGACTGAGACAAGCTTTAAATGCATGGAAAGTTTCTGACAAAGTGGATATTTTATTCACTTCAACCTGCTGCTTCATTCGTGGTCATGTAGTGTCTTTGTGTGTCCATGGTTGTGTGTCATGTACACTTTCTTTAAAAATCTCAGTGTGATGTAAAATATTCGAAAGAGAAATCAGTTTTGAGCGATTTTTAAGTTGTACAAACAGACATGACACATCTGACTGAAGTGAACTGAGCATCACTGAGCAGTCACTTCCTCTTTTTGTGTGTGTGTGTGTCGTCATCGACCAGCTGGGCGAGATGTAGCCTCGCCATCTGATCCTCGTTATAATTAGATAAGGTTTGATGGAGATGATCCTGCTCGACTTGTCATCTTACAAGGGAGTCGAAGTGAAGGTGAAACCCTGCACAGGTGTGTTAGTGTGGCAGGTTAAACCCTCACACCCACAGTCTTCAGTGAGGTCATGAACATAATGACATGTTTGACAATTGCAGCTGTTTCATTGACATCATGAGAACAGATTCATATTAGCCATATAAAATATAAAGCATGATGTAGTGCCTTATTGTACTTTGCAAAGGTGAAACCAGTCATCCATCCAGCTATAATCACAGGCTGCTTAATTGGTGGGAGCGCTGCAAAGCTAACTGTATGTGGTTGTAGAGGACTGCTGTGTTCAAGCCCTGAAATGACCGGCTTGGTTGTGCAAATAATGCTTGGATTTTTCCCCCAAAATATGTTTCACCACTTTTGAATTATTTCAGGATTTGACCCCAAAAAATAAATCCCAGTCATTTCAGTGGGTGGAATATTCACTGCTGAAGAAGAACAAAAACTCTTCTGATAATGTTCTTTCTAACCTGCAGATGAGCCCACAATTTTCACTCCACAGGGATCATTTTATCACCAAATCGTAAGCCAGCAGACTTACACTTCCTGTGAGCTTTCAGGGAGAAAAAGCAGGGCAGGTTAAAAAGCTTGATTCAGCATCCCAGGAAGAAAATATTTTTCAGTTTTATGATGTGACAATATGGTGCAGAGTTACAGGATTAAGTTACTTTATTATTAAATTACAGTGTTAAGTACTCATGTTATCGTTTCCTTCAAATTTCCAAAGAAAATGCTGCTTAGGTTCGTCTTGTGCTCACATCTGCCTCCTTGTTTCAGTAGTCACACCTCAGTTTAGACCAGAGGTGTCAAACATAAGGCCCGGGGGCCATAACCGGCCCCCCAGAGACTCCAATCTGGCCCGCTGAACTGCTTCAGAAAATGTAAAGGAAGGGCATAAAATTTGGAATTAACTGCACTTTCAAAATATTTTTTTTCCTATCAAAGAAATCTCCCACGGCCCTTCATACAACACCAAAGTGATTAAGTAACAGACAATAAAATGATGGAAACCTCTTGTTTTTTCACTACCATCAAAATTTTTTTTTTACAATGGCTTCACAGTAAAAAATACATTTTAAAAAGGACTGTTTCTGTAATTATAGGACAGTCTAAACAAAGAGCTACCAGAGCTTTTTCTGTAATTGTGCACATTTCTTACAAATTAAGCTCAGAGTGTTTCTCTGTTGTATAAAAAAATTACATACTGCTGTATGTAACTTGCACTTTTTTCTTATATGAAGATATCTCAGTGATTCTATGTGCAGTTGAACTTTTGTACAGACACTAAAAGCGGTATCGCTGGTCTGGCCCCCTGAAAAAGTGAAAGTAAAGTGAGCTGCACGTGGCCCACTGTGCAAAACAAGTTTGACTCCCCTGGTTTAGACAGTGTCATCAAGTATAGCAGCTCAGTGGAAAAGCTGGACAGAAAACGCCCTTCATCTGCTTTCCTGTTTAAATGCTGCTGCATCGTTCAGTATTTTTCTGAATGTCATTACCAAAGAGTGTTTTGAAACTGGCTGACCGGCATCTCTGCTGGTCTGCAGAAGAACTGCAGGTTTGGTGCTTTCAGCCATTCAGGTTGATGATTGGATTTCAGCTTATCCCTTAATAATTTTCAATTATTTATCAAACAGCTATTTGGGGAACCGTTAGAATCTCCTGCGCTGGGCTCAACAAACACACTGACCCTAAAAAGTGACCTGTTTGTGAAGGATGCCATGCGCATGTAGCCATCTCGTCTCCAAATGCAAGATTATTTGGGTCAATGTGGCATCCCTTTTCCCTGACAATAACATTAGTTTGATAATTATTCTCAGCACACAGTAGTGGTATTTAAAGGGTTGGGACTGATGGGGAAAAATACACTGAAAAAGTTCACAGAGTTGGCCTGCACCAGCCCTGTGAACGTTTTCTCTGGAGAAATAAAAGTGAAAAAGCATTTCAGGCTGAGCATCTGCATCACTGGTGTTCACTCAGCGCTGAGCTGAGAGCGTGGCCTCCACAGTCAGGTAACAGCAGCAGTGCTCTCAGCCAGAACTTCACGCAAGGAAGAGGAGCAGCCCTGAGGATTACCACTCCACTCCAACCACAGCCACTGATCTGAAGGTGGTCGATATAAAAGCATGCTGGTCCAGATGCCTTCTCTAAAGGTCCATGTGAATAGATTAACCTGGAGTTCCTCATGCACATGAGAGCTTGCTGCTGTTTTCCACCAACGTCCAGCTGGAAGAAACCCATAAAAAAAGACCAAGTTTCACATCTGTTAGAAGAATAAAAATAATAACACCTGACGACAGAGCAACAAGTCAGTGTTCAACATGTGGGAAAGGATGACAAATGAAGTGTAAAGAAAGTTCCCCACAATTTAAAGATACAAAGTTTTCATTTTGATATACAAAGCCATAATTATGAGATGGTAAGTCATAATTTCAACATACAGAAATGTGCTGTACTTGTAGACAGGTCAAAATTACAAGCAAAGAAATTACCACAGGAATAAAACAGTAAGACATGAATATGAATTACTGTCTCTCTCTCCTCAGCCCCAACCGGTCCATGGCTGCCCCTCCCTGAGCCCGGTTCTGATGGAGGTTTCTTCCTGTTAAAAGGGAGTTTTTTCTTCCCACTTTCACCAAGTGCTGCCCATAGGGGTCATTTTGACTGTTGGGTCTTTAATTGTAGGCTCTTTACCTTACAATGTGAAGCCACTTGAGGTGACAGTTTCTTGTGATTTGGCGCTGTATAAGAAAGAGGTGAGTCACAGTCATTTAAAATTCTGGGAAATAGTGAGTGAAATCTTTGTGAAATTAAGCCATAATTTTAACGTTTAAATCTTCTAAATATGAGAAATTGTCTCATAATTCATACAAAGTCAGAATAACAGATATAAGTCATAGCTGTGAAACAGTGAGTCTTACGTCTCCGTTAGATGAAGATGAGTCATAGTAATGAGGTAATAGATTTATCATAATGTCGCAGTGCGAAGTGAGTCGGATTATTCTGACACACTTGTTTATTTTAAAGTCATTATTCATTTGACCGGCTGCCTCAGCAGCAGCCTCATCATGGAGGTCCACAGCGTACACGTGAGTACTTCTGGTGTAACACAGAGATCCTGGGGTTCTTTACCAAGGGTGGATATGGATTCTAACAAATAAAATCAGGGTATAACAGTGAAAACAGCAAACTTATTACATGTCAGCATCTGCCTCATGGAAATTCCTGAAACTGTGCTGCATTTGATCTGAAGGAGATGAAGGGCTGACCCTGTTTCCAGGTCAGCTGAGAGTCAGCTGAGAGTCAGCTGAGGTCAGCAGCTACACATTACTGACTAACCTCACACTGTGGATCATCTCAAACCTTCTCATGGCTAAAGGTTGGTCTGTGTTTGGTGTCTTCTTCCTTCGTTGGTGACCTGATGCTGACACTCAATCTCTTTATCTTTGTACTTTAGAAGTCGGTTTCTTTGTGAACTGACGGAAGATTTGGTCCCAGAAGTGCTCATAGTGGATCCAAATCTGTTTTTCATGAGAAAAATTAACCCCCAGCTTAGAAACATTACCTCTTGATGTATTGGCAGGTCATTCATGGCAGGGTCTTGGAGCCAGGGTCTTGGGTTTTTGGTTGTGATGTAGTGGCTTCTCAGGTTTTTAATCATGGTTGAGTTTTGGCTCGTGTGTTTGTGGAGTCTGCTGTTTTTCAGTGCTTGTGTCTGAGCTCCAGCTCGAGCCTCAGTGCTGTGAAAAAGTCTTTGCCCCCGTCCTGATTTTTTTTTTGCATATTTGTCACACTTACATGTTTCACGCCAGGATAGCTTTGCTCCCTCAAAAATGAAATCATCACTTAAATACTGCTTTTTGTTTTGACTTGGTTATCTTTGTCTAATATTAAACTGTAAATGTGACAAGTATGGAAAAATGAAGACGGAGTCAAAGGCTTCTTCAGTGCGCTGAATAATTCACTTTCTGTTCCTGTTGTTTTCAGGATATGAACTTTCATTCCTCATGGTGCGCCATGAGCTCAGTGATTCTTCCTTCCAGACCTCCTCCCTGCATCGTTCTTATGGTCAGTTTTCACTTCTGTGTATTTATTTTCAAAAAATATTTTATTGTGAATTTTCAACTTGTGAACACAAACATGTACAGTCTAAACATGCTTCTGTAATAATTACATGCTGTTAACATAGTACTATAAGCCCATTTAGGCTACAATTAGTCATAACCAGTGAAAACCAAAGTAAAAAATTTAACTAAGTTTAGAGCAAAAATTAATACGAAAAACAAAAACAAAAAAACACAAAAATAAATAAACAAATAAATAAAAAATTACAACACTACTTCTGAAAACAACAGGGGTAACTGAGCATTATCGAACAAATTGGATACAAATGTACATGTTTATTCAGCATAACATACTGCAGTTTCCAACTAATCAAGAGTCCAACAAGCCCTCTGACAAGTCCAAGTTTTTGATAAAATTTATAAAAGGGCAGTTCTGTGTATTTTTGCTTTGTCTGCCATTGCTGTCATGATCGTGCGCCGGTGGCCCCGTGTTTTGAGTTCTTTTAAGTTACATTTTTTAAAAATCTCTGGTTGGTTTAGCAGTTTTTCTTATAGTGCAAATTCCCAGTTTGTTATAGTTTTGAGTTCTGCTTTTAGTCATAGTAGTTATAGTATTCCTTTTCTTGGGCTGTGCCAAGTTTGCGTTTGTTTTGTTTGGTTACTTCCTGTTTTATTTTGACAGTCCTGTATTCCCTGTGCTTTGTGTTTGGTTTTGCTTCCCTTGTTTAATTAGTTGGATTCTGTTCACCTGTGCTCCCCAGCTGTTCCCACCTCCTGTGGGTATTTAAGCCTGTTTTTCTTGTTTGCAGCCTCCGTCATGGAGGTGTGGATGTTTTCGTGTCTGCCTGTCCGTTAGTGTTTGTTAAAGTGCTCCTTGTCTCCACTCAGAGTCCTGCACTTGGGTCCATTCTGCCTCTGCCACCCTGCTCTAACGTGACGAATTCTTCCCTCGATGGTTTTCTGTTCTTGGTGTTGACACGGTGGTTTTTCTTTAGGTACAGGTTTGAGTTTGGGATTAATGTTTAGCTCCTTCCTCTTTGTGTTTTCCACTAATGTTCACCTGCTGGAGTGCAGATATTCAGGTCAGGTTTCGCCTCCTTTTGGTTATTTTACTTAGATGTTTGGTTCTTGGTGCTTTGCCTCCTGCTGTGATGCAGCTCAGTCTTCATCGTGCACACCTGTTTGACTCGTGCTATTTTTGTAGACTTTCTTTTAGGACACTAATTTTTTGGAGGAAAACTGTAGTCTCTCGCAGTGTCATGTCTTGTTTTACCTAAGACATGAAACCATAACAGGCAAAATTTTAGTTTGCTTAACTTAACAAAATAATTCTTAAACACAAGTAAGCTCAACTCTGAGGGGTGAGTCACAGGCGGTTGTTCAGTTTGAACTTAATATTCCATCCATCCTCTTCTGCATATCCCATTCGGGGTCGCAGGCTGGGATAGGCTCCACCCCCCTGTCGCAGCGCCAACACAGAGACAATCATTCACATTCACATTCATACCTACCTATGGGCAATTTAGAGTGACCAGTAAACCTAAGTGCATGTCTTTGGACTGTTCTTGAGCCACCCCTCGTTTCCTTATTTTTGCCTCCAAGGAGACAGAGGTTCTTATTGTTTTCAAAGTGCTCCTGAGCAACAGTCCTGCAGATTTCTAAAGATCTTTCGTTGCACATTGGCTGCTTTTTCACTCATTTTCAGTCCTTTCACCTGAGCATTTTCAGAGGACTGATGTTTTTTTGTTTGATTTGTTAAACTCTGAATTCGGTTAGAATAAAATGCCTTTGGCATTATGCAGCTTTATAATGAGATTGGAGGGTCACTCCTCTTCAGTGCATTTTACAGAATAAAATGGTTACAAAATCTATATGTTTAAAAAACAATGATAATATAGGTAAAGTGGCCTGCAAAAGTATCCATACCCCTTTAACTTTTCCATATTTTGACACATTACAACCACAAACAAATATATTTCACTGGAATTAAAAGTGGTAAACAGTTGTGAAGTGAAAAGAAAATTATACATGATTCTAATCATTTTTTACAAATAAACTGAAAAGTGTGATGTGAGTCAATACTTTGTGCAACCACCTTTTACTGCAATTACAGCTGCAAGTCTTTTAGGGTATTTCTCCACCAGCTTTGCACATCTAGTGACTGAAATTCTTCTTTGCAAAACAGCTCCAGCTCAGTCAGATTAGATGGAGAGCGTTTGTGATCAGCAGTTTTCAGATCTTGCCACAGATTCTCGATTGGGTTCAGGTCTGGACTCTGACTGGGCCATTCTAACACATGAATATGTTTGGTCTGAAACCACTGCCACACATGACGTTTTGCATTTTGGCCAAAAAGCACCTTGTTCCACACGTTTGCTGTGTCCCCAACATGGCTTCTGGCAAACTTTTATGGTTTTCTTTTAATGGCTTTCTTCTAGCCACTCTTCCATAAAGACCACATTGTGCAGTGCACGACTAATAGTTGTCCCGTGGACAGATTCCCCCACCTGAACTGTGGATCTCTGCATTTGGTCCAGAGTTACCGTGGGCCTCTTGGCTGCATCTCTGATCAGTGCTCTCCTTGTTGGACCGGTAAGTTTAGGTGGACGGCCTTGTCTTGGTAGCTTCACAGTTGTGCCATGCTCCTTCCATTTCCGGATAATGGATTGAACAGAGCTCCGTGAGATGTTCAAAGCTTGGGAAATCTTTTTATAGCCTAAACCTGCTTTAAACCTCTCCACAACCTTATTCCTGAGCTGTCTGGTGTGTTCTTTGGACTTCATGATGCTGTTTACTCCTCAATATTCTCTTAACCTGTTGCCAAGTGTTTGCTCGTAGTTTTGACTGCTGGGTTTTCGCTGTAATTATCGTAAGGTCTTTACCTTACAATATAAAGTGCCTTGAGGCGACGGTTGGGATTTGCTGCTATGTAGATAAAATTTAATTGAATGGTCTGGAAAAGAGAAACTATTCAGTGAGCTGCAGCTCTCTGAGAGAAAAACGCCTTGCTGCTGCAGAAGACCACACCGCTCCTGTCATCTAAGAACAGGAAGCTGAGACTACAGCTTCCAGAAGACTGGAGTCTTGATTTTTGCTGCTGCATTCAGATTGTAGGGTCTGAATTTGGTGTAAACAGAATGAATGCAGCAGACAAATCTGCAGCAGCTGTGATGCTGTCATGTCAACATGGACCAAAATCTCTGAGGAACATTTGCCATGAAGAGTGAAAGCAGCTCTGAAGGCAAAAGGAACTCCAACCTGGTACCAGCAAGCTCAAGCCTTTACAGCTTCTGTGTGTCTTGCATTCAATAAAACGCTTGACTAAAAAAACACAAGACAGTCAGGCAAGCTGAAGGTGAAAGTCTTGAGGTACAAATACACTCATGAGTACTACTACAATACAAGATGGATTAAAAATGTACAAGTTTCTTCATGCAGGTTTGTATCATGTTGTTTCAGCAGGTTGTTTAAAGGAATATTGAACCTTTAAATTAAATAAATCGTATTTTCCCTTCTCTCCTGTTGGACAGATGATCCAGTGTAACTCTTTTCCTCCCCCTCGTTGTGGGAGGGGGAGGAGCAGATCCCAGGGGGTCCAAAATAAAACTGAATTCATGAAATCCCTGAAGGACTGAGATTAACTTCACAGACCTCAGTAAGAAGCAGATTTTATTCCAGCCACTCCATGCTCCGAGTCCAGCTGGTCAAATCTAACGTATCAGCAGGTCGTGGGAATGGGATGATTGGAGCCGCCTGACAGCTGAAAATTTTTATGAGCAGCTGGATGGAGCAATGGATTATCTCCTTTCCTTTTATAAAGGATGGTGCAGTGTATCCTAAAGGAGGTAATAAAGGAAGCACTGAAGCACCTTTCTTTAGTGTTTACAGCAGCTCTG
This sequence comes from Apistogramma diplotaenia, assembly GCA_015052665.1. Taxonomy (NCBI): domain Eukaryota; kingdom Metazoa; phylum Chordata; class Actinopteri; order Cichliformes; family Cichlidae; genus Apistogramma; species Apistogramma diplotaenia. The sequence continues at coordinate 1,601 of VOQJ01044371.1, read as the reverse complement.
ATTACAGTGGGCACCGAGACACACCTGAGTCACATCAGGCAGGTATGACGATCCAGAATCATGGGTCTCTCTTTCTATCATCCTGGCTCCTGTGGAACTGAACTGTGAGTAGAAATATGAGTTATTACTCAGATGCAGCCAGACATTCATTCATATTTACAGCAGCAGCTGCTGATCAGTCAGTCTGACAGCAGCACTGAGTTCACTCCACTGTTCAGAGATCATCAACAGTCTGGATGAATTGTCTGGCAGCCTCCACTTTGCATTTCTTTACTGATGGGAATCAAGCGGGGAGAAATCAACATCTGTCTGTTCTTGTCAGAAGGGCTGATGATTTTCTCACAGTGTTTCTTCCCTCGATGTCGATACTGTGCAGCTATTTGTGCTTCTCCATACCTCAAGAGTTAAATGTCTCCACCTTTACTGTGAGTTTGCATGAGCTGTTTGAGATGCACATGTAGGTCAGCAGAGATTTACCTCCCAAACCTCTCAGGTCTCTGCACATTTTAAGCAGTTCTGATGTGCTGCAGTTTAAATCCCCTCCTGCAGTTATTTTTTGTTATTTGTGTGGGATTATGACAACTGCACGGCTCAGTCTCATTGAACCCAAAACAGCCAGCACAGAGAAACACACCCATCTCAAACCCTCCGACAAGCACTCTCACACTGTGCCATCAGCTTCTGGCCGTTACTCATCCATGCTGAAATAATTTCTTCTTGCCTTCATCTCTACTCCAAACCTCTCCAAGCTGCTGTTGGAGTACTCGCATAACCCTCGATTTTTCTACAGCTGTTTTTGTCCTGCATCGACACTTGTTTCACAAGCAAGATTAGTGGGTTAGCAACCTGCACCAAAGCTTAGACGAAAGGGCCTCACCTGGTCGGGATTCAGCAGGGTTCATAGTTTTGCTTTAAAGATTCTGGAAGTGCCACATTTTTATTCTTCCATTTCCAGCATGTTTTCAGTGTATTTAGATTCTCCGATTCTGTTTAATGTGTCTGGGCTGTTACTAAAACCACTGAATGAAGCATAAACTACTGCATTGTCAAAGGAGTGACTGTGTATTCATTAAATGTTGCAGAAAATGTACAGATGTTGTTAGATTTCAGTTCAGTTCAATTTTATTTATACAGCGCCAAACCACAACAAACAGTCGCCTCAAGGCGCTTTTTATTATAAGGTAAAGACCTTACAATAATTACAGAGTAAACCCAACAATCAAAACGACCCCCTATGAGCAGCACGTGGCGACAGTGGAAAGGAAAAACTCCCTTTTAACAGGAAGAAACCTCCAGCAGAACCAGGCTCAGGGAGGGGCAGTCATCTGCTGAGACCGGCTGGTGCTGAGGAGAGAGAGAGACAGGACAAAAGACATGCTGTGGAAGAGAGAGAGGGATTATTAATAAGAAATGAGAAAATGCACAATAGGGTATAAACAGAGTAAAAAGAGGTGAATGAAAAGAAACACACAGTGCATCATGGGAGCCCCTCAGCAGCCTAGGCCTATAGCAGCATAACTAAGGGATGGTTCAGGGTCACCTGATCCAGCTCTAACTATAAGCTTTGTCAAAAAGGAAAGTTTGAAGCCTAATCTTAAAGT
>VOQJ01044370.1:0-10799 GCA_015052665.1 Apistogramma diplotaenia | reverse complement strand
TGATGTAGAGGGGGGCTGGGTCAGTCCTGTGCTTCCTGAAGTCGACGATGATCTCTTTGGTCTTCATGGTGTTCAGTGTCAGGCTGTTCACTGAACACCAGGCTGTCGACTTCAAGACCTCCTCTCTGTAGGCTGCCTCATCTCCCTTTGAGATGAGTCCGACCACTGTGGTGTCATCAGCAAATTTGACGATGAGGTTGTTGTTGTGGACCGGACTGCAGTCATGGGTGTGAGGCAGTACAGGAGGGGGCTCAGCACACAGCCCTGTGGGAAGCCAGTGCTCAGTGTGCAGGTGGAGGAGAGATGGGGGCCAAGTCTCACAGTCTGGGGCCGGTTGGTTAGAAAGTCCTGTATCCAGGAACATGTGAGAGGGGGGAGGCCCAGGGAGTGCAGTTTAGTGATCAGGATGTCTGGGATGATTGTGTTAAAGGCGGAGCTGTAATCCACAAAGAGCATGCGAGCATAGCTCTGCTGCTGCTCCAGATGGCTCAACACAGAGTGGAGAGCTACAGCGATGGCGTCCTCTGTGGATCTATATTTGTATTTCTTCACTTTAAAGTGTGCAGACTGGAGTAGTCATGAAAGACACTTTCAATTCAATTCAGCTTTATTAAATAAAAAATGTTGTAGTGTCTGATCACAAGATTACAACTTCTCGATTTTCAAATTCATCATCAAATAAGATTAAAAGCATATATAATTTTATAGTCAATAATAAAAAATGGCCATTGACAGGGAACAAAACATGTTACAACCATTATACATAATCATTCATTGATTTAATAAATATATGGATATATACACATATATAGATATATACTGAAAGTGACTATTTTAACAAGTACAACTTCGTAGACAGCATTCAATCCATACTGTAATAAAATGACACCCCCCCCCCACACACACACACACACGCACACACACAGGTGAGGCTCTTCAGTACGGAGTGTATTCTGTCACTGAGGACCTAGTCACGCTTTAAAGTGGAAAGCTATTTTTCCTGGTAGAAACACTCGCAAGTTCTTCCCTGCAGACTCACAGTTTTCTGTCACAGAGGACCTGAGCTGGATTCCAAAGCAGAGAAACACTTTTGTGTGCACTAGATTCACAGTTAAAATTGCACAGTGTCATGCAGCAGCTATAAGGGATTACTCACTCAATTGTCCTCTCTCGTGTACATTATAGAGCTGAGTGTAACCCAGTGTTAAAAAACACAGACAAGAACGAGTGAATACTGATTTCAGCTCATAAACATGTGGAAAGAGTGTTAAAATGACTTTAGAAGTTGTGCACTACAACTTTAATGACGGCCAGAACAACCTGAGATCTTATCGGCCAATCAGCTTGATTGTCCCGCCCTACCGCTGTGCAATGCAGGGAGTCTGCTCCGTTTGTATGCCGTTATATTTTGGTCAAAAGTCACGCACGAGAAAAAAAAACATAAGACGTGCAAATAAAGTGATTCCCTGAGCGCAGGCATTCATTCCTCTCGAGTAAATCCAACATCCCGCCACATGGTGAAGGCCTTGATCTTGATTGACAGCTGTTGTTACAGGAAGGTGAATTCGGAAGACACCCATAAGGTAATGTAACAGCATACACTACAAGCAATATCAGCTGAGCTAGACAAAGAAGATTTAATGAAGTATATTTTAGTTTGACTAGAGACCGCTATAACATCTTCAGATGGTATTGGTTCTGAAGAAATAGTGCAATGCTAACGTTGCCATTGCAGATTACATTGGTAGTAAAAATAACTGTAACAGCTTGCTACATGTTACTGAGGCATATATGTAAAAGTAACATTGCATATTGTTTCAGCTAATATTGCTGTGGTGTACGCTGTTACGTTACCTTATGGTCGTATTCTGAATTCGCCTTCCTGTAACAGCTGTCAATCAAGGTCAAGGCCCTCACCATGTGGGCATCATCATATTAAAAGTGACCAATCATGTGAGAGCTGGAGAATCCTTTGGGCTCCGCCCCGGATGGACAAAAGTCAGTTTCTTCGCATGTGAAATTGCCACAGCGAGCACACAGCAGACAGTCTCATGTGCGCGCTGGCTTCTTTCTGCGTGCGACTGCTGAGTTTTACGCACACGAGGAAAGGTTGTTTTGTTTTTTTGTTTGGTGCACTCTTTGACCCAGAGTGCTTCTGCAAAGAGTGGAGTGCATCTCCCGAGCCCAAGAATCCATGACACGGTAGACAGTGACCCAACTGGCCACTGTAACTGGAACATTACATAAACCGTTGACAGACATTGTGACAATGAACTGAAAAGAGAAAAACAAGAAGAGATTTCACACTTTGGACTATTTCTTTTATCTTGTTTAATTTCCCTGTGTTGATTTCTTTCTTCTATTGTGAATCACTTATTGTATGTATGTTTGGTTTTCATAATCTTTTATATAGTAAATGTCATTTCCCACAACCTGTGTCCGCTTCCACTGTTGTTGTTCACACTTGGGCTCCTTCATGAACTCTAAATCTTCTGATTGGCCCAATTTCCCTCACAAGTGGGATACGTTGGTGTTGGACCTCAAAGTAAATTACCTGGTCTGTTCCATCAAGGTGGTTACATTGTTTTTATTGTAAAAAAAGAAAAGAAAAAAGAGCCCATTTAGCCTCACTGTTACAAATATCCAGTGTACTGTACTGTGAATATTTCAGTGTGCTGCTTAGTAGCATGAAGTGACTTGCCCACAGCTCATGGCCATATAAGCTGCGGGCCACTCATACAGGTGAGGGTAGGAACAGTGACAACATTACAGCTTAGCTTTCACACTCAGCTCTCTCTTCACAACAGACTGGTACAGCATACACATTATTGCCGATGCTGCACCAGTCTGTCAGTCAATTTCCTGCTCCCTTCTTCACTCACTCATGGACACGACAGCAGCTCAAGGCCACTCCACTCGTTTCTGGCTGAGAACCATGGCCTCTGACATGTAGGTGCTAATTCCCATCCCTGCCACCACATATTCTGCTGCACACCATAGAACTACAAGCTGGAGGTGATGGCTAAGTGATGCATGATCACTTGATTGCATGACTGCTAACAAATCCATGTGGACGGGTGGATTGTAAAAGCACAACCAGGTCATTGGTGAACTGTTGCTGTGCATGGTGTGTATTTCTAAAGCAGAGAGTTTTGTGAGGGTAAAACTAAATTTGGCTTATAATCAACTAATTAGATGAATAAAGAGACTGAGAAAATATAGTCCACGTCAAGTCCAAATTTACGTTTAGAATTATTTAGAAGTGTTAGAATTGTCAGTGATTGACAACATCCATAATTAAACTAAGATTCACTTTCACACAAGCATGAGAGCAGGTGTCATAATCTTCTTAAGATTTCTGGAGTAAAAACCTGGCAGAGGAATAATTGACATGTACTTTTGGCAGGGACAGCTTGTTATCATAAACAAGGGTGGCATTTTTTTTTAGATTTGTCATCTTTAATGATTTTAAAGTATTAATTTAAAAATTATTTATTTTGGATGCATCACAATCTGATAATGAAGCAAGTTTTTCCAAGTATAAAATGTCCAAGCTGTTCTAATTCGTTTAGCTGTTGCAAAATGTGGATTTGTTTCACAGCGTTGGGCTTTTTCTCCTCGAGCTTCTTCCAGTGAGCAGTTACAGTGACCACTGGGCTGCGACGAAACAAAAAATGTTGTTCATGCTCCACCTGTCTAACCTACATGAACAACACGTACAGATAAAAGGTTTTGGATTAAGTCACAACAGTATCAATCAGATCTTTAACCTTAACTTAAAAATATGATGTTTGATTAATTCCTACTCCTAACATAATGTGAATGAATCTGTGACAGCAGCAACATGTTTTTGGGTGATTTTACCAGCAGGCAAAAAAAAGAAAAAGGAACACCTACCCAGTGTCAGCGTTAACAACATGCAATGAAGCACTCAAGGTTATAATGACTGCATAAAAGGAATTTTCATAACCAGCTGAATAAAAAGGTCAGAGGGAAAAGCACTCAGACCCGTTCCTCTTTTTTCTAATCAGTGTAATTAGTCGTTACTTTGCTGTGTGAGTGATGTGTCCATTTGCGGTAGTTTTCTGTATGTGACAAATGTAGACAAAGAAGGTTTTGCTCATCCGTCCCACTTTGAAAACTCTAATTTATGGTACAATAAACCGATATTTGATACAAACCCACTTGCTGCATTATCTTGCAGTTTACCTAAATCTAATTTCATTAGAGGTTTCATCTCTTTTCAATCACTTCTGTAATATGTGTTTGAGCTCTTAAGATGCTTCCACACATCAGCTCTGGACAGTGCTGGGAGCTGCAGACGTTGTCCTGACCAAATTCTAATCTCTGTCGCACGAAGGGCCCATCAAGAAATATTCCACCATTTCACTGGGAATTCAACCATTAGCACAGTCAGACTGAGTGGCAGGTTAAACAGTCCTACTGAGGTTTGGATGCTAATGTCTAGAAATGTTAATGCATGTGTAAAAACTGCTGTAGTACAGAGCCTGAACTCATCAGGAAAAGGACGTTTAGTTTTTCCCAAACTCGGCTGAAAACCTGAGGTAAGAAAGCTGCATAAGAGAAGTTCAGCTAAGTCTGTCGCCTTTTTTATGAAGCTTGTTTTCCTGAACATGGGTACTGATATTTAACCAAATATTAAATATGAAGCAAACACAATGGTAATCTCATAATCTGTGCCTCAGTGCGAAGATCTACTACTATGACTACTGCCATATGAATTCTGTAATGTTAGTTTTGTTGATGTTGGTCTTTTTTTCTTCCTTTTTTTAATTCCACTGGAGACAAACAATAGGGTGGATGGCGGCTACTGTAAGTCTGGACTTGCACAATCAGAATCACTGCACTGTGATTCTGAAGAAACAAAAAGTCATGCACACATACACACATATGAATGTAATCAAACTGTTGCACACTCATCACTTTCCATATGTTCATCTTTGATGATTAAATCCTGACTGGGAAATTCTTAAAACCTATCAGGATTTTTTTAAAGTCTCAGCCACTGACATAAATCAAGTTGACACAGTGTAATTTTATACAGTAGTCATAATGACTTGATGACTTTGGACTTAGAGGCATTAGAGAAGAGTGCAGAGGTGGTTGACAATCGCACACTATTAAGCTGCTTGAGATGAAAATGTGAGCAGCAGAGACAGCTCCTCCAGTAGTTGAATTGTAGAGGTTTTATAACCTCAGTGAGAAGCTCAAAGAAAACAGTTATTTATACAATCTAATCTGTATCATAATGGTGTGCAAACCTTGAAAGCTTTGTGGTGCAGGTTTCACTAACTGGAGGAGAGGCCAAACAAAAAATGTGCTGTGTGCAACAGTTCATAGACTGTTTCCTTTTATCATCAGGTTGAGGATGCACATGATTGCCCTTTCCTTGAGTTTCATCTGAAACCCATATTAGCCATAACAATATGCCATGAGAGCTGTGTTCAGCATAAAAAACATCATTTCTGCTGTGCCTCTTATGATTTATAATATTCCATCTTTAAATCAAATTAAAGATCAGCAGGAGCACTGAGGCCATCTCTTCAACATGGACTTACATTATACTGAGTTCTAGGGTCGCTTTCTTCTTCACTCATTCTTCCCTCCCTTTACTAACCAATCACTCTCCCAAATTGCGTTCTATGGTCCTATTATGAATGATGACAAGGCACCAAGAAGGCCTGACCCAAAGAACAGCTTCAATCATTGCAATTGCAGAGAACAATGCAGTACAACTCCTCGCTTTTATACAGGCTCTGAGCTTAAACTAGGTTAGCCACCAATTAAAGTCACAGATATTGGTAAAGCACCGCCTCCTGGCATTTAGCCAGGAAATATACTTGTAGGTCACTGTCACTGTAGCCATGTTATTGGGTTTGTGCTCTGCAGATTCAGTTTGCTGCCACACTGCAGTTTTCTTCCTTGATTTGACTTTTCATCTAACTACAGTAGGTCTACGTTTTCTTTCCTGTACACTATCCATCATATAGGCTTTTGGTTAAATCCTTAATCTTGCAATAAACTACAAATAACATTAACTTTTATCTATATTCTTAAAATGAGATAAAATTGTGGTACTTAAAATCCACAGTTTTTGCCTGTACCCTGCATACACCTCTTTCATAAGGTATACTTAGCCAAGCACTAAAATTAAAACTTGATTCAAGAGGTGTTCCTACTAGGGATGGCACAACACCACTTTTTTTTTTTAATCTCTGATACCGATACCAATACTTACATTTGGGTATCTGCCAATACCAATACAAATCCGATCTCTCTTTTTTATTTTATTAAATTAAAAAATTAAAATTTTCTTTTTTTTTATTAAAAACTGTTTAAATGCCTGAATCGCATATTCTTTCAATTATTCCATCAATTACTCAAGAAATTGGATAATAAATACTTTTTTTCATATTAACAGTAGAGGTGGGTGATACCAGGAATTAAATACAGGACCAGTATCACCGATACCGATACGATATTTTTTTTCATATTTAAGCCATATACATTCAAATGATCCAAAAGACCTAGTATAGAATTTTGCCAAACATTGTACGTGACAGCTGAATACTTTATTATCACGATCAACATTTTTGTTTAGAAAGACTGGAATAGTAACAAAACAAAGTTTCCCTTAACATTAGGAAAATAAATATTTTTACAGTAGAAAAGGAGAAACCACAATACAAAAATGAAATAAAATTCTCCCCTCACTAGACATCTTTTACTAGTTCTTTCTTTCTTTTTTCAAATATATTTGTTCTTAGGAAAAACAATAAAAAATGAATTTTCTTCTTTTCAGTGCTATTCTCTTTTCTTAAATAAAAACTTCTCCATGTTTTTTCTTAAATAAAGAGTGTAAAAAATACAACTTAAAGCTTCACAAAATCCCAAAAGCCTTTATCTTTCACAATAGAGAGAGGATGCAGGTCCTTCACTATCATTCCTGCCAGGCTTATGTTGATGTCCTCAGCTCTTGGGAAATCGGCAAAGGGAAATAATAATATAGTTAGTCTTTAATCTGTACATGATCATTCTGTATTTATTTCACACGTACCCTACCCTTTCAATTTCCGAAAATCATTAATCTAATGTTTTTTGGGGGTTTTGTTAACCTCTGTTATGTTTCAAGTCCATAAATTTCATACATGTATGGCTGTGTAAAGATGACCACTCTTATTTACCTGGATATTCTCTGCTGCTAGACTGAAAGGCCTCTGCAGTGACTTCAGTGTGCTGGTAGAGGTTTGGTGTGTTTCCACTGTATTTAACAGCCCTGTTGCAAACGATACAGCATACTGTAGTTTCACTTTCTGCAATAAAATAAAGCCAAACGGCGTATGGCAGGCAGTTTTAACATATAATAGGATTCACCACACTTCCATTCCAGATATCTGGAATTGATTTATGACTAGACGTATTAGTAATTTAAGATATCTTTAATTATATTTTGACTAGACAAAATGCGATTTTGAGATATCTCAAATTACCTTCTGACTAGTCGAAATGACGTCAGATTTGCCATTCACTTGCATGGAGGCTGCAATTCAAGATATCTACAATGAATTACTGACTATCTGAAACTCACATTTCAGATATCTCAAACGTCTTGTTTTGTATTTTGACTAGTCATAATTATAATTAAAGATATCTTAAATTACATCATATTTCAAGATATCTAAAATGTAGTTTTGACTAGTCAAAATGCCTTTTAAGATATCTCCAAATGAATTACAGATATCTTGAAAGCAAATAATGACTAGGCAAAACTAAATTAGAGATATCTAAAAGTGTCATTGTGACTAGTCAAAATGCCTTTTAAGATATCTCCAAATGAATTACATATATCTTGAATTAAACAGATTTTCTATTTAAGATTTTGACTAGTCAGAATGACGTTTGAGATATCTTGAATTACGTAGCATTTTGGCGGAAAGTTTAAACGGCATTTTAGCCTTTCTTTAGTTTGCTAGTGAGTGGTCCGCAATGTCAGGTTCGTCCAGCTTGCATGCTCGTGTTTTTAACACGAGTTTTAGCACTGCAGCTCGTGCTTGACATGAATTAAGAAATACGGATGATTTATTCTCTGCAACAAGAAGACTTTTTTGATGTCAAGTGCAGCGAAGTTAAGGCAAGTGAATGCTCTCATATATATTCATATATCTGTAGCTTTCCTGGCAGACTACATTAGCTTTGTGCACATAAATAGTGAAATTTAAAAATAATTGCGAAAACAAAATTGTTTAGTTGACACACTCTTGCATGTTATAGAATATCATTTTGCAGCTAGTGCATCAATGATGTGATCCCATTGTGGTCGTTCCAGATGCCGTTGGGAGGCGGCCAAGTCCTGTATAGAAGACACATATTTTCTTGCTTCCTGGCCCTGATATTGACGTTCTTCCTTCTCCCTCTGAAGTACTAAGACTCAGGAACCATGGATTAGGTGGCATATTTTTTTATAAAGATATTAAATGTACTTCGTTATTTCTTGTACTTGCATAATGTGACACAAGGAGGCGCTGTTGCTTGTGATGTAATAATTCTCAATGACAGTATTTTGTAATTAATTAGAGAAAGCAAGAATTCCTAAATTTGGCATCGCCTTTTTATTTATTACTGTATGTATTTTTTCCTTTTAGATTTTCTCCAGTATCATCTGGCTGATGATGATTTGAAACTTAGATTCAGCTGAATGTTCTTTATGTTACTGTGTGTTACCTATAATTTTTTTGTCACCATCAATTTTTAGGCAACCCTGTGCACGAGGGGACAGAAACCAGAAGCTCAAAAATTAACTTGAATTGGAGCTTATTTGAACTGAATAACTTTGTTTGTCAAAGCTACCCACATATCAGTCTAAATTTGATTGGCTTTGAACTGGTAAGGGCTGGAAAAGGACGAAAGGTAAAAAAAATTACAAGTGAATTCTGTGAGGGAGCTGAAGGAAAAGGCTGGGAAAAGCAGACTCTACATTCTACCATGAGCAGATGTGTTGCAGGTATGATTGTTTTGTACACGTGAATTGCTCAATATATTGTAGTATATGCAGAGTAATGAGTTCCACTATAATTTCAATATCTTGACCAAACCCTCAGCAGTATCCAGGAGTTTGTTTCCAGAACCCTCAACTGCACCAGCAGTAGAGATCTCTCCAGGGCCTGAGAGTACAAATGGCCAACATTTGGGGGTAGAGCGCTTCATCCATTTTAGCAGTAATATATACATTTTAGCTTTATCTCTTATTATTGTGATGCTGAATATTATAATCTCTGTTCTGTATTTACAATAGACACTTCTAGATTGGCGATCGCTACGTTCCCAGCAAGATCAAGAGTATGAAGAGTCTTTGTTAGCAGACCAAGAAAAGGTGAATTTACTTTTTTTTGTGATTTTTTTTTTTGTTGTCTGTTGTTATTCTTCAAGATTTATTTTTTTATACCAGGAAAGGAGAAAACAGTGTTACATGGACTGGGAGGAAAGACGCAAAACGGTAAGAAAAATTACATTCTTGGGACAACAGTGCTTTATGGATTATGTAAAGGTTTATTTAGTGCTCATATTTTAGGCAATTGAAGAAAGACATCAGCGAATGGCAGGATGTGAGGAACCTTCAAGTGGACTGCTGTTGAAGTTCAAATATCCAAATGGATTTATCAGAATGAGAACATTCAATGTGTCTGACCCAATTCAGGTAGTATGTTCATACATGTACAGAATGTATTGTGATCTAATTTCAAGTGAGTCAAATTGCATTTCCCTTATTATTTAAGGTCTTGTTTGACTTTGTTGGACAAGATGAAATGGCAAGTGAAATATTTAGTGTTCAAGAAGCAACATCATCCACCCCAATTAAGAGTACCTCATCAGGATCACTTATGGATCATGGCATAAAAACATCTGCAACGCTGTATGTGCTTTGGATTTCAACTCTAAATATTCAGGTAAAGTCATTATGTAAAAGTCTCATGCCATGTGTCATTTAGTCAAAAAAAATGTTTTCAATGATAATGGTTTTGCTGTATAATTCTTTTTTTAGGAAGAGTTTCCAGATCAGGCTGATAATGAAGTTTTGGAGCAGCCATTGTCTTCTGTCCAGCTTCTGCAGAATCTGCCATCTACCACAACACCGCCGTCCATGTCTTCCATCCTAAGCCTACAGACAGTGCAGTCTGACCAAGAACTGCCATTCTTATTGTCTGCCCAGGCACCGCTGGCCCCAACATCTGCCCAAGTGATGTCGACCTGTGCCCCAGCACCATCAACTTCGTTCTCTTCCCGGGGACTTGTGTCCCAGCCCTCCACTCAAGTACCACCAATTTTGCTGTCTTCTGAAGTTTCTTTGGTCGCAGCTGGAGGGCTGCCCTCCTCCCCCTACTCTAACCAGGCTCCACAAGTGATTACCATTGAGGACCAGACACCAGCTTCTCCATTTACTGAGCCACCTATAATTATCCTGGAAGACCAAGAAGAGCCATCCAAGTCTCCACAACATCAACCAGAGTTGCCTTTAGATGAGTGAGTCAAAGTTAATGTGGTTTCTCACATCATGGGCTGTGTTTTATTTAATTAGTTTTGATGTTACCTATTAATGTTAATGTATTGTAATATGTGCATTACACAACTGAATAGATTTTCTTTTGTTACAGGACTGATCTCCAGACTGTATTAACAAAACTAGCCAGCAAAGTTGATATGAGTGTTTGTCCAACAAGCAACCAAATAAATGTATGCAGGGACAGGATTTTAGAATGTAGCCTGCATGCCTTCAAAAGACG
>VOQJ01044368.1:0-14478 GCA_015052665.1 Apistogramma diplotaenia | reverse complement strand
GTGGTCTCGTGGACCCGTGAAACGTCATCAGTCTCAGCCAAGTCCTGTTCCAATTCAAAGTTCGCATGAAGCCAAGTTCGCTCAAAGTACCCGGATGTGGTCTTGCTCCACCCCTTCTATCGAGTCCGCATCGGTCGTGACTTCTACGGACTCGATGCGGCCAAATATCCCATAATGCATTTCGCACTGTTGCAACGGAGAAATGTCTGCTGGGTGCTCCAATTGGACAGCTTTGACAAGCTCGGACTTGGCGGGTCCACAAGTTCGAGCTTTTCAAGTCCGAGCTCGCCAGGCACGCAAGTTCGGACTTGCATACTTGTGTATTGATAAACGGCCATAACCTCCAGCGTGTCCTGGGGCCTCCTCCCTGTAGGACATGCCAGGAACACCCAAAAGAGATGCCCAGGAGGCATCCTAATCGGATGCCCAAACCACCTGAACTGCCTCCTTTCGATGTGGAGGAGTAGCAACTTTACTCTGAGCCTGTCCTGAATGACCGTACTCCTAAAATGACCCACATGTTGGGTTATTAAAGAACTAGACATATGTCATCAAGAATAAACTTTAATAGTCAAATATTGTAGTACTTTGTCCCTTTTTGAACTATTTGAAAATTGCAGGAGTTGGCGTTGCAACCTAAAGATGACATCGTTGACAGAACCAAGATGGAAGATACCCTCAAGAGGCGATTCTTCTATGACCAGGCCTTTGCTATTTATGGAGGTAGGACTCGCATAGCTAGCAGTGGAAATGAAGGTGGATATTAAGCCAACGTACAATGCTGTGTTTAAGCGTTTTGTTACCATGCAGTATTGTTCCCCAGGTGTGAGCGGCCTGTACGACTTCGGCCCTGTGGGCTGCGCCTTGAAGAACAACATCCTGCAGGCGTGGAGGCAGCACTTCATCCAGGAGGAGCAGATCCTGGAGATCGACTGCACCATGCTGACCCCCGAGCCCGTCCTCAAGTAGGTGCACTGAATATTTTTTTGTCTGCTGTTGTATCCGTGGTGTAAACCAAATGTTTCATATTTTCTTTTATAGGGTGTTCATGTATATCTGATAAATGGCAATCTCAGAAACTGCTAAAGAAGGCGCCTAGTGGTTCCTAGAGTCAGCTCCAAAGTGCTGAACTGTGGGTTTTTGTTAACAGGCGCATATTGATTTCTGCGATTTTATGCATGGGAGCTGCCACTAATAGCAGCCTTCCATAGCCCGGTTGCAGATACACTGTTGAATGGCATGTACATGTTTCTTCGGGATGCATTTTTAATCCTTTTCTATTATGTTATAATTCCACCAGGACTTCAGGACATGTAGACAAATTTGCTGACTACATGGTGAAAGATGTCAAGAATGGTGAATGCTTCAGGGCTGACCACCTCCTCAAAGGTGAGCATGTTGTGCTTTTTGTCTTCCAGTACCGCGTAAACTAAAGCTACATCTTTATTATTCATGAGATTCTGCAGGCCAGAGGGACAACTGCTGCTTGTTGCCTGTTCTGAGTATTGCTGTTATGCCCAAGGGGGAATGGAAGTGGCTGGACCAGCAGAAATCACACAGGGCTTACATAGCAATACAGCTGCTAGAATCACAGAGGCTGGAACTGTACCAAAAGCTTATGGTAGTGGAAGGCGGACATGGCGCTTACTTAAAGGCTTAATTAAGGGAGAAAAAATAATGCACTTCTTATCTTTCACATACTGTTGATTTATCACAGCTCACAAAACATAACTGTCATGTTGTTCTGCTTTGTACAGCCCATCTTCAGAAGCTGATGTCTGATAAGAAGTGCATAGCAGATCAGAAGGCTGAGATGGAGAGTGTCATAACCCAGGTCTGTGTTAACTGAGACAGAATAAGGTATCGTGTGTTTTTTTTTTCTTCTCTTTTCTATGAATCACTGATTTTTGGTATTTGTGTTGCCATTTTTTTCCAGCTGGACAATTACACCCAAGAAGAGCTGTCCGATCTCTTTCTGAAATACAGCGTCCGGTCGCCCACCACAGGAAATGAGCTCACACCTCCCATCTCCTTCAACCTGATGTTTCAGACATCCATCGGACCAGGGGGGAATATGCCAGGGTAAAATGACTCCTCACCACTCAAAGCTCATTGCATTTTGTGTCATTGGTTGATTTTTAAACTGATCTGAATTTGCAGCTATCTGAGGCCTGAAACAGCTCAGGGAATATTCCTCAACTTCAAGCGTCTTTTGGAGTTCAACCAGGGAAAACTGCCATTCGCTGCTGCTCAGATAGGAAACTCCTTCAGGAATGAAATCTCTCCTCGCTCTGGACTCATTCGTGTTAGGTGAGGAGGTGGACGTCCTGTGGCTCAACTAGCATTTTGTTTTTAGGCTGAGAGAGAAAACTGGACTGTAACACACATTTCTGTGCAGAGAGTTCACCATGGCTGAGATTGAGCACTTTGTGGACCCGAATGAAAAGGTCCACCCCAAATTCCCCAATGTAGCTGATCTGGAGATCATGTTATACTCCTCCAAGGCCCAGACCAGCGGCCAGTCTGCAACGATCATGAGGCTGGGGGATGCTGTAGAGCAGGTAAACATAACCTTAGAAAACCACTGATAAACCCAAAATAATCATTATAAAAATATACATAAACTACAGCTTAAATATCCTGTCTCATTTAGGGAGTGATCAACAACTCCGTCCTGGGATATTTCATTGGGAGGATCTACCTCTACCTTACTAAAGTTGGTATAGCCAAAGACAAGCTGCGTTTCCGACAGCACATGGACAACGAGATGGCTCACTACGCCTGTGACTGCTGGGACGCTGAAGCCAAAACCTCTTATGTAAGTTCCACTTCAGAGCTTCCTTACAGCTTATTAGGTGGTTGTTGTTCTCATGCTCAGTGATTTTTGTCCCCTGCAGGGCTGGATTGAGATCGTGGGTTGTGCTGACCGCTCCTGTTACGATCTGCAGTGCCATGCACGGGCCACAAAGGTCCCCCTGGTTGCCGAAAAGCCTCTAAAAGAACCTATATCCTTAATTCACAGTAGCACCAACACTAGAAAAGTCCTGTAACAAGAAAGAACCTCTGGATGTTGGCGACCAGTGTTTCTCCTTAACTTCTCCACACAAAACTGTAAATGTTGTCCAGTTCGAGCCCAACAAAGGAGCCATTGGGAAGGCATATAAGAAGGATGCTAAGATAGCCATGGAGTACCTTTCTGTGTGTGACGAATGCTTCATTACAGACCAGGAACAGCTGCTCAATGAAACTGGGTGAGTTTTGCTGTTAATCCGTGACACTGATAGTTGAGACATTTACATTTTCCAGTAGAAGTAAACGTTTCCTTGCTGCTCCTCAGAGAGTTCACCATCGAGACAGAAGGCAAGACGTTCAAACTCACAAAGGACATGGTGAGCGTGAAGCGATTCCAGAAGACTCTGCACGGTGAGCTTCACTCGGGAGAGACCAGAGGAGCATGGTACTGGGGCGACCGCTTTTATAATGTCTCTGTCATCCACAGTGGAGGAAGTTGTTCCCAACGTGATTGAGCCTTCCTTTGGGATTGGTAGGATCATGTACACCATCTTTGAGCACACATTCCATGTGAGAGAAGGCGACGAACAAAGAACAGTGAGTCTGGCAATGTGTTTCTGTCCAAAATGCTACTGTATGAAGTGCTGCTGCAGTCGTCCAGTTATTTCTTTAATTCATGATTTTTGTTTTTTCAGATCAAATAAAATGCCAAATAGCTGAGCTTGTTTTTGTCCTTCATAGCTTTCTGTTGCACACTACTCTAAATTTTTTGCATGTGTTGTTTCATGTTTCCTAATTTCCTTTAATGGTGTCTGTTTTTTTTGCAGTACTTCAGCTTCCCTGCTACTGTAGCTCCTTACAAATGCTCCGTCCTGCCTCTGAGTCAAAACCAAGAATTCATGCCTTTCGTAAGAGAATTATGTAAGTGACCGCATAATGATATGTCCTATTTCAGTCATGGAACAAAAACACTTTCTGCAGTGTGTGTGTGTGTTTTTTTTGTCCCCTGCCTTTCTTAGCTGAGGCACTGACCAGAAACAGCGTGTCTCACAAGGTGGATGACTCCTCAGGATCCATCGGGAGGCGCTACGCCAGGACGGATGAGATTGGAGTGGCGTTTGGAATCACCATCGACTTCGACACAGTGAACAAAACGCCTCACACGGCCACTCTGAGAGACCGTGACTCAATGAGGCAGATCAGGGCCGAGGTACCGCTTCAGTTTATTTGATCTGATTTTCTCACAGGTTGGATGTTTTTGTCACATTACACAGAGAGGAAAAACAAAGCAACCACGGTAATGATTTGGTGCTATGCAGTATGAAAACTTCAAAACACAGACTGCACGGTAGGATCAGTGTGTATTGTACTGCATTTTAGAGTGTCTTTGTATTCTTAATGGTCACTCAAAGGTTCTCCAGCATCCATGGAATAGTGCCAAGAAATTAGGCTTTAAGTGACGGCATCCAGCCATGATAGATATTTTTAATGAAAGATGGGATAGTTTAACATAAGGCAATAAATATTGGAATATATATAAATGAAAAGGTTAAAGCCTATACCAGGCCTACTCAATTACTTTTTCTTCTGGGCCAGATTTGAAAATTTCGGGATGCCACTGGGCCAAAGACCCCTAACTTAGATTATTTCTTGAAATTTGACCCTAAATATGAGCCAGAATTAAATCATAAAAATACATAAAGGAATTCACAATAAAGGCTTTATGCTGCATCATTTATTAATGAGCAAAATAATTAAAGTGCATTGCAAATTTTAACATTTGGTCCGAACCATGACCAGAATATTTTTAACAAGGCATCTATTCACCACACACATGTTTAATAAAAAATAATATGGACCTGCTCCTGATATAAGATGCTAGCAGGCTCTGCACCTTAGTCGCCCTCTCCTCTGTCCCTTCAGGAAATGCTGTCCCAAAGCTCGGTGTTTCTCATGGTGCCTCTGAATGTTATATTCTTTTAATTTTGACAGGTTTTCATTGCAAATCAAGCACAGTGACTCAAGAGTTCAGTCTTTGGGGTAAAATAAACACGTATTTATCATCCAGGCAGAGTTAAAACAGCGATTTTCAGTGTCTTTTCGTGGTTGTTGTACTTGGAGAGAGTATTCTGGGCTGGCATTGCTAAGATACCAGGAGTGGTGCATTCAGGTACAAGAGGAAGGGTGGGAATTTTTAAAGCTCTCACAGCAAATATGATTTAAATGCGTTTTTGTGGCTTACGTTGGGTCATTCGGGGTGTGTGCCATTCAAAGGGGGTCCGCGGCCGGATGTGGCCCCCGGGCCACTAATTGAATGTCCCTGGCCTACACCTTTACTTTTAGAATTTTGTTTTCTTCCTTGGTAGAGGAATAATGTTAAGTGTAAAAATAAATGTGGGGAAATGCATGGCTGGAATGAGACTGAGCTTCCCAGTGTGCAAGCAGATGATGTATTTCAGTCATCTGATTCACTCACGTTTCATGGAGTCTGTTTTAATCCGTACAGCTGCATGCATAAACTGAGCGACTCAGTCATGGAATAACAACCCAAAGTGTTGTTCTTTCTTTTGGCATCAAGGTCTTTTTCTGTGCTTTTACGCTTGATTGTGTTTTGGGATCTGAGTGATGCGAAAACATGAGCCACAAATATCTTTAGAGTACTTGGTAATTCTTTGTTTACTCATTTTGCAACTGTTAGTCTGACAGTAAAATTAACAGCAACATCACTTAACTCTTCTCCAAGTGCATTTAACCTGGAATTCCACACACACCATTTAACACCATTAAGTGAACACTCCTCTTTTTTTTCTCCCCACAGGTCAGTGAGCTGCCCGGAATTATTCGGGATTTGGCCAACGGCACATTGACCTGGGCAGAAGTGGAGAGCAAGTACCCCATCTTTGAAGGACAGGAGACCAGCAAGAAGGACACAAACGAAGAGTAAAGTTCACTCATCTGCCAGCCACTCCATGAAAAATCCACGGACTCGATGCTTATGCACCACCAGGAAGAATACTGCGACTGAATAGTGACAAGCTGCAGTAGTGGTGCACAGAGTCCTCCTTGTGTTCCACACCACTGCAATCACTAAGTTGTCACGTATTTATCATATCTTTACAGTTGTGGCAAAGCTTGCACAGGACTGTTGTTCCATTGATGAGCAGCATTTCATCCATGTACAACCATCCCAATATGTTGTAAAAGGGAGAAAATGTAATCAGGGTGTTAGTGGAGGGAAACTTCCACCATTCCAGTTTTCAGGCAGATCTGATTGAGATGTTTAACAGTTTCAATAAAAAGCGTCAGCACTTACAGGACACGGACAAAGAACTGTGGCGTTTTTCTTCTTGTTTTTGAAGCTGAGAAACATGAAACCACTGCTGCTCCGATCGCTTTTAAATGTAACTGCATAAACGAGAGGATCGTGTCACAAAAATGTCTGTTTGCAGGGTGAACAAATGGATTCTTAATTCAGGAGTTTTTACGATGCGCTCCAGGAAAACTATAAAACGACGTGAATGAGACGAGTAATGTGATGTTTTAAATGTTGAAGAATAATCAGCCTAACGATCCCGTTCAGAATTAGCTGGTTGCCCCTTACCCCTCAAAAATGGGTAAATGTGAAAAGGTTTTTAGAGTTCTGTGGGGATTGTTTTCCTGCACCAAAGCTGCTCAGCCTTTAAAGTGGATCATTGGCCTTCTTCCTTAATTTCCGTTATAATTTAGAAAAACTCAAACGACGACCCATGCAGAATCTTTGTGCATGAAGCTTTAACTGCTTAACTACATTACTGGGTCTCTGCCATATGTACTGTACCAGCCAGAGTTTGAGCGCACTGGAGTCAGTTTTTCATTATTTTACACATTTTGTCACAAGTGAAAAGAAATTCACCTCAGTGAACCAGGAAATTTTGCCTTCCACCAAAGCTTCTGTCAGCTGCTTTCTCATTAACAAAGGAGTCATCATAGCAGATGGAGCCTCATTTGATATGTTTTTACACATGACGTCCTTTCTCATGCAGCCCTTCCGTGAGTTTGTGTCTGCTTCTGGTCTGAAATCAGGGATCTTTTGATTGTTAAGCAAATCCCAAATCAAATTGTACCTTCTAACAAAATTTCGTCCTTTGTTAACTTTGCTACTAAATAGTTAAAAAAAATCAGCAGTGAGAGGAAAAACCAAATGATTAACAGACCTCTAAAGACATCAAAAGAGGGAACAGCATGTTTAGAAAGGGGTAATTCAACTTGTCTCAGATCATGAAAAGCCTCCATTTCCTCAGGTTTGTCCTGTGCTGTAGTCAGCTGTCTGTATGTACACAGCTCATATGTGGGTGGAGGAGCAAAAGAGCCGCAACAAGTTATTTCCATCCTTTTGTTTACACACTGCATGTAATACTAGCATAAGGGTCAACACCAGTCGTCACAGAAAGACAGGATCACTGTGATTTGCTTTTTACTCTGAAAAGCAAAATTAATGAACTCTGAGCTTCCTGGATGATGCAACAGAACAATTTCATTGCCAGAGTCAGACTATAAAAGAGAAGGTCACAACCCTTCCAGTTCTCTCAGACGGAGGAAGCTTGAAGCAAAGAGGAAACTCCAAGCAGATCCAGAAAATCAATCGTGCTCGAGTGTCACGATGGAAGACATACTGGCTCCTTTAAGGCAGGCTGTGCGGGAACAGGTACGTTTATTTTCTATAAGGATTCAAAATGCAACCTGAGCCAAGTGAGAGATGGTGCTGATTTCCCTTTTGTTTTTTAATTTTTAAAGAGCTGCGGCTCTTCAAGTGCTTATTTTTGTCACTTTTTAAAAATATATCATAGTTTGTTTAGATCAGCAGAAAATGATCATTTCAAACATTTTCATTTTTTTGCAGCAGATCTCATCTATCAGAGCACTGCTTATCATTTTCAAGGAAACTGAAAAACTATATTAACCTACAAAAAAAAAAAAATGGCAGAGGCTCAATAGCATAAAAGCTGAGGTTAAAATGAAAGGTCGTGACTTGCCTTACTTTCACTGTTTCACTTGCACACATTGCTCTGAAAGTGATTTCCTATGGAAGAATTTTTAGAAATCTTTTTGTTTGAAAGAACATTTCTTTTGTGCTGAGTCTGAGTGCAAAGAGGAGGTAACGTGTAGACTTCCTGCAGGGCGACTTGGTCAGTGAGTTAAGGGAAAAAGGTGCTTCTGAGCAGGAGCTGAGCAAAGCCGTTGCAGAGTTGAAAGCACGAAAGAAGACTCTTGAAGCAAAGGTGAGAGTTTCACAGCTTCTGCTTCGCCTTTGCACTGGTTCCACTTTCACTTTGACATATTTTCTTCACGAGCAGCTCTGCTCTGTTTTATGAGCCTCGCTCTGGTTGAAGAATAATGCTACAAACCATCATTTCCTGCTACAGGAACTCGCTCTGCAGCCCAAGGATGAGACAGTGGACCGAGCGAAGATGGAAGACACATTGAAGAGGAGGTTCTTCTATGATCAGGCTTTTGCCATATATGGAGGTAAAGCAGAAAGGAAAAGTAAAAAACACTTCCAGAAATATCTACCGTAGCTTCACTGTTTACTTGGTCATGAAAAATGAACTTGTTCCTCAGGTGTGAGCGGTCTGTACGACTTCGGCCCAGTTGGCTGCGCCCTGAAGAACAACATCCTGCAGGTTTGGAGGCAGCATTTCATCCAGGAGGAGCAGATCCTGGAGATTGACTGCACCATGCTGACCCCTGAGCCTGTCCTCAAGTAGGAATGCTTAAAAGAAAGTTTGACTTCTCATAGATTTCTCCTAAACCTGCTTCCTTCTTTCAGGACGTCTGGACATGTGGATAAATTTGCCGACTACATGGTGAAAGATGCCAAAACAGGAGAATGCTACCGGGCAGATCATCTTCTCAAAGGTGACCTTAGTCTTACTGACAAGGTGTCAAAATGAGAAAAAAACGTGCATGTTAATCCTCACATCTGTATTCTGTTTGTGATTCCTCGCAGCTCACTTAAAAAAACTCACGTGTGAGGAGAAGTGCTCAGCGGAGAAGATGGCAGAGATGGAGGATGTAATCACACAGGTGTGTACTTCACAAACACGCAGAAGCACTGGCACATCAGTGAAGAAGTAATCCTCTGATGCATTTGTGGTCCCTCTGTTTCAGATGGATAATTACTCTCAGCAGGAGTTGGCCGATCTGTTTGTGAAATACAATGTCAAGTCTCCTGCCACAGGAAATGACCTCACACCACCCATCTCCTTCAACCTGATGTTTCAGACATCCATTGGGCCTGGAGGAAACACGCCCGGGTACTCACATCTACACCTGCAACATTTGTCTCAGCTGTCTTATTTTGCTGCTTTGAAATCGTGTGTGCTGATATTGATCTTGCAGCTACTTGAGACCTGAAACAGCACAAGGAATGTTCCTCAACTTCAAGCGCCTGTTAGAGTTCAACCAGGGAAAACTTCCCTTTGCTGCTGCTCAGATCGGAAACTCCTTCAGGAATGAAATATCCCCTCGCTCTGGACTCATTCGTGTTAGGTGATCAGGAACTCTTAACTGTTTACAGTGAGTTATCCCTGCGTTCCATATGGATATTTAGTGAAACATAAACTTCTGCTTACAGGGAGTTCACCATGGCCGAGATCGAGCACTTTGTTGACCCGAATGAGAAGGTCCACCCTAAATTCCCCAGTGTGGCCGACCTGGAGATCTTGCTGTTCTCCTCCAAGGCTCAAACCAGCGGACAGTCTGCACAGATGATGAGGCTGGGAGATGCCGTGGAGCAGGTGGGTATCATTTTACTGACTTAGGGTGCCAAAGCTGTACCCTAATTGCGTGGTTACTGAGAATTGTTAAAATGCTGAAACTTAGAGACCACAAATGAATGAATCTGTTTCTGCTCATTCTATGTTTAATACAAATCTTTATGCTCTGATGCAGGGAGTCATCAACAACTCTGTGTTGGGCTACTTCATTGGAAGAATCTACCTCTATCTGATAAAAGTGGGACTGTCCAAAGACAAAGTGCGTTTCCGTCAGCACATGGAAAACGAGATGGCTCATTACGCGTGTGACTGCTGGGATGCCGAGTCCAAAACCTCCTATGTAAATCTTTTTTTCTGTTGCTTATAAAGCCGTTCAAAACAATCACTGAAAACATTGTCCTTCTTATCGTGCCATTGTGGTTTTTTTTCTTTTTCAGGGCTGGATTGAAATTGTGGGTTGCGCTGATCGCTCCTGTTATGACCTTTCATGTCACTCGAGAGCCACCAAAGTCCCTCTAGTGGCAGAAAAGATGCTCAAAGAACCCATATCCTTCTGTTGTCTCGCTCCACAACCGTGAGAAGGAAAAAGTCCCTTTTAACAGGCACAACCAGGCTCAGTATTCTGAAAACCTGTCCCAGTTTTACGCCTTAATTTCTTCTCACAAAACAGTAAATGTTGTCCAGTTTGAGCCCAACAAGGGCGCCATTGGAATGGCCTACAAAAAAGATGCCAAGCTGGCTCTGGAGTACCTGGCTGTCTGTGACGAGTGCTACATCAGCGACCAGGAGAAGCTTCTCAGTGAAACGGGGTGATTCATGACACTGCCTGCTGTTCACGACCATAAAGTTGATTTATGAATGATTTTGTGTATAATTTTGTGACTTGGTGATGCTGTAGGGAGTTCAGCTTTGAGACAGAGGGCAAAACCTTCAAGCTCACCAAAGACATGGTCGGTGTGAAGAGGTTCCAGAAAACCCTGCATGGTAAGAGGTGACATCAAACCTGTTCTTTAATGCCAGAGTAGAATAATTATTTATTTTCCTGCCGCAGTGGAGGAGATTATTCCCAACGTGATTGAACCGTCCTTTGGCATCGGCAGAATCATGTACTCTATCTACGAGCACTCGTTCCGCATCCGGGAGGGGGATGAACAGAGGACGGTAAGAACGCTCGACGACAGCAAACAGATCTTAGTGGCAGTTACATGCTCATTTTGTTTTCATTTAAAGAGATTTATTTCATGTCCAGTATTTCAGCTTCCCTGCCACCGTAGCTCCATACAAATGTTCCATCCTGCCTTTGAGCCAGAACCAGGAGTTTGTGACATTTATCCACCAGTTAGGTGAGTCTAATGTTTTGGGGGATGCTATTGAAAAGAAGGTTGCAGACTAAAAATAACTACAAGTCTTTCACGATTGAGGATACATGGTAGTATTGCTTATCAAGCTTTAGACGTGATATTTCTACATGAAATATCAGATTTGAGTCCTTCCTCACTTCGCCGTCACCTTTCTGCCTTCAGCTGAGGCTATGACCAGAAACGGCGTGTCTCACAAGGTGGACGACTCTTCGGGGTCCATCGGCAGGCGCTACGCGCGGTCAGATGAGATCGGTGTGGCGTTTGGAATCACCATCGACTTCGACACAGTGAACAAGACTCCTCACACAGCCACCCTGAGAGACCGCGACTCAATGAGGCAAATCAGGGCCGAGGTAGAATAGTTAACTATTTTTCATTTTAAAAAGTGTCTTCTTCAGTTTTCTTCTTTTGGGTACTAATTTAGAAAAATATATCACAGGTCACCGAGTTGCCAGACATTGTGCGAGATCTGGCTAATGGCACTTTGAAGTGGGCTGATGTGGAGAGCAAGTTCCCCTTGTTTGAAGGACAGGAGACGAGCAAGAAGGAGTAATCAAGAAATCCATCCATAAATAAAGACCAAATTTTAAAAAGTTGAATATAGCATTATATTCTATTTTCATCCACATACTGTGAATTGTGAATTTAATAGCCTGCCTTACAATTTGATTACATTTCACATGTATTAACTTCCATTAATCTTCTCAACAGTTAAAAGCCTATTTTTTTTTTATATTGTAGTTGGCCTCGTCAAATAAACAACAAAATGATTGCTTTGACTTGCAGCTTAAATGACAAACTGTATTGTATTTTGTGATACTGTCACTAGTCGGCACTGTGTGTTGTTTTACAGCTCCCAGTTTGTTGTTAGAATCTGAGACAGGGAGCTGCAGGCAGCTCAGAACTGCAGCAGGCTTAGACCACCCCAAAACAGATCTGGGAACTGCTGTAGAGAGAGAAAAGATGTTGATGTTAAAGAGTGTGATGCAATGCAGAGATGAGTAAATGTAACTACATGACTTCTGTGAATATGTTTCAGTGGGCTTTGTTAACTCTTTGCTGCATATTATTAAATATATGCAATAACTTATGAGATAGACATCCAATGCATCTATTATACTGATTTAGCAGTGATCCTGTTCCGCCCCCGTCTGTGTCTGCGCACAAAGTATAAATACATCATGTCACCTTTAACGGGTGGCAGCTCCCTCTCAGGGAGTCAGAGGGACCTGCAGCCTGACCTGCACACTGTGGAAGCACAGCAGATGCAAAAGTTTATCTTTGCTTCCATTTTTGTTTGTTTTTTTAATGTGACATTTTAAAGTGTCTTTGAAACAACCAGATTTTTTTTAACAACTTCTTTGGGCTTACTGCGATCAAGGTCAGTATCACAACAGGTGGAGGACAAAATGAAGGGCATGACTGTGTGGCATTTCAACAGCAGGCACCTCATTTGGACACTGCAGAGAGAAAGCAGGAAGGGATTTTAATGTAGTTGATCATAATTTAAATTAGCGGAGTTTGAATTTTCTCTCACAGCAACACAACTGTTTTACTGTGTCCGGCACGCACACACACTACAATTCATTGCAGAGGAGTTGTTCTGTTAAAAATAGCATGCAGCTGCACTTTGTGGTTGCCTCTAAATTCTTATCGGCTCATCTAAACAAGTCAGAGAGAGATACCATTCTGAAATGATTAAGGCTTTATCATGCAAGCTTGTGGGAACAGAAATTCATAACTAAGAAGGAGAAAAAAGTTCTTATGACACCAAAGAAGATGCATCAGAATTCACAAAGCAACAGGTAAATAAATGTAAAGCTCCTGTCTTTGCTATAAAAGGAAAATGTAGCAAAAGTGAATCAATTCTTTAAGTTTGCAGCGGTATTATCCAGACATTTTTATTTGCAAATCAAATCAAAAAAGCAGTGCCTCAGCATGAAAGCACTTTAGCTGTTCAGTTCTGGACAATAATGTTATAAATTCACTCAAGTACAGCACAAGTACAATTTTTGGTTGTCTGCTTGTACTTTGTCTGTTACTACACTATTTTGGGGAAAGGAAGAATGTTTTTTACTCCCGTAGATTTATTTTTGTTGCTTTTATGTAGATATACACATAGTCAGTCGCCAGGTTATAAGCTCTGACGTGCTGTATAGTGGTTCTCTAAATGAGGTACGGGGACCCCACAGGGGTCTGCAAAGTAATTTACTGTAAGTCAGGAAACTGTGTTGCATCAAAGTGTACTGTATGTAGCACAGACTGTATATAAAAGATGGATGTTGTTTTCAGCTCTGAAGAGTGAAGCTAACCCTGTGGTGGAGAAGACCCTTTGGTTTCTCAGTCTGATTCACTCCTCACAAGCTCGCAACTTGAAAAGTTTTGACAATTTACGCCAATAAAACCAGCATTTCATGTGAATTACTTTCTCCCGTCTCATCACCGGGCCATTAGAAACTGATATGATTGTGACCAATCATGTCATTCTGTCATACGTCAGACGTTCATTTCTCTCAGGGTGAAATCAACCCTTCCTGCTGCATCGCTTCCCTCACTAGCCAGCTGGCTAGCTTGCCAGCACAGAAATACTTGAGTCAGACCGCATCATCAGTTAAGTCTAAAACTTTCACCTGTGAGTGGTTCATGGATTAAACTACTCAACAATAAATAAACCAACATAACAAACATTCAAGTACCACTTGATGCTAATATGTCAGTCATAGTGATCCAGTAATAAAAAAATATAACAGATGGAAGCCATTCTGCTTTTACTCTGTGTATTTTTGAGTACCGTATTTTTCAGACTATACGTCGCTCCCGAGTATAGGATGCAGCAACAAAAAAATGTATAATAATTAATTAAAAAAACATATATTAGACGCACTGGACTGTAAGACGCAATTTTTGGGGAAATTTATTTGATAAAATCCGAGACCAAGAACAGACATTTCATCTTGAAAGGAAATTTAAAATAATGAATTAGAGAACAACAGGGCGAATAGGCTAACATATTCAGTTACATGACGCATAACCAACGAACCTAGTACGTGCCTGCTATGTTCAGGTAACAGTTATTCAGACAACTATAGCATAAAGAACATGCTAATAAAGGTTATCAAACCATGAAGCTCACTCACTGAATTCTTCATCCTCTGGAGGTCGACGAGACGCCGCTTACTCCCTGCGTCGCTTTCGTTATTCCGGCCTTTCTGAATCCCGACAGGATGGTTTCGGTTGTCAGTGTGAAAATAACGAAGACGTGAAAACAATGTGTTGAGCTGGGTCGTGCAGCCTTCTCTTTCCTCTTGCATGCGGAGGATAAGCGACGTGACTCCACTTGTCTTTAGCCT
>VOQJ01044367.1:8483-20348 GCA_015052665.1 Apistogramma diplotaenia | reverse complement strand
CAATGGGGGGGGGGGGGGGGGGGGGGGGTGTTGCATACTTGTACATAATGGCATTACGCGCCCACACTGTGTATGCTCAAAGCATGCAGAACTAGAAACATGTAAATGTCAAAAAGTGTATTTATTTGTGTTGCACAGAGGTGCAGTTGTTCTATGATGCACAGAAGTGCTGCTTTACCTGTGCTATTGTTAATCTAGTAGTTTGACTCCCGGCCACGAGTCCTCCTCATGACAGTAGCATCACTGACGGAGGCAATAATGTCATTTTGTACCATTGAAAGAAATTCAGAAATAAAACTGCATACGTAAGTCAGATATCATCAGTAGTATTATGTGGACCATCTGCTGCCTTTCTGTTTCAAGAGCTGTTCAAAAGCCTAAAGTGGGAAGGTTGCCATGGATCCTTTAGTAACTTCACATAGTATTTGTTTATCAGTCTTGTTCTCTCTCTTTATATTCCACCAATGCACGAAAAAGCTTGATGGGGAGGCCTAATCTGTTTTTTTCTTGATCTCTTCACCCCTTCTCTCCTCCTCCTCTTTTTTTTTTTGCGTCCTTCCACCTTTCGCCCCGGAGACGACAGCTTGCCCAGGATGAGGCCACTGGGGTCAGTGCCCGGTATCTGGCATCTGTGCTGTGTGGCACACATGCACACACATCTTGGCATATGGACATAGCGTGGTTCTGACAGGCTATAGCCCACTTGGCAGGCATCCACAGTGCACAAACAACACAGCAGATGCATTCATAAGTTTTAATTAGAGGATCTGCTCGTACTTGTCTGAGCATTCAGGTTTTTGCTGCCACATTAAATCAGCGCTGCTAAGAATTCATAGCTTTAATGCAAATCTGCATGAACACTGAACTTGGACTGGTTCTTGTTTGTCTTTAGAGGTGTTACTGTATATAAATAAAGTTTTACTTATATAGCACTTTTCCATTCTAGCTGAGCACTCAAAGCTCGTTCACACACATTCATACAAGCACGTTCTTCTACAGCTAAGTGCTAACGCTGTAACATTCACACTCCGAAGGCTGCATCGGAGAGCAACTTGGGCTTCAGTATCTTGCCCAAAGATACCTTGGCACACAAACCGGAGCAGCCAGGACTCGAACCACCAACCTTCCAATTAGTAGATGATCTGATCTACCTCCTGAGCCACAGCCACCCCCGAATGTGTAATATGAAGCATCTTTGTAATCAAATCAGGTGTCTCTCATGCGCTTATGCTGCATAAGTGCATAAATTGGCTTTCCACTTTTATATAATATAAAGGGATGTTTCTCAGAGGCTACAGGAAATTCGAGCAAGCCAAGAGTACATACACTGATGCAGAACTCATAAAAATATTGATCTTTACTTCTGAACAAAATTAAATCAAACAGAAAACTGTAACACTGTTGCTTATTAGCGCTTGGCGTAGGCGTCATCTCATACGAACATGTGCGGAGGCAGGTGCTGTAATGAAACAGCTTAGACATAAAGCAACAGCTCAGGCAGCACCAGTGTCCTGTTCCCTTCCTCGTCTGTCATGACGTGCCCTCGTCTTTCCTGCACCTACACTCTCTGTGCATCGTCCCCTGCGGCGCACAGGGAACGGCCTCCCGCCTGGTCCTGCAGCGCTCGGCTGTTCCAGCAGTCCGCCCACAGGGCGGTGTGAATTAACATGAAAAGTCATTAGCAGTCTGCTGCTGCTCTTCCTGGCCAGCATATGTGTGAGATGGTGCCTCCGTATGCAGAGTGCGAGCAGAATTTAGTGACAAAACGTTGTCTTTGGGTGTGGGTTTAACGAATTATATATAATTTTTAAAGCATTTTTAACTGAAGTTGAACACCTGAGTAATTGGGCTTTTAAATTTAAGTGTAAAGTTGGAGGATGTCATCATACAGTCTCTGTTTCTGTCCATAGACTCCAAAACTGAGCTGAAATTTGGCGTTTGTGTACTCTTGGAAGATGTGCAACCGTGATATTTATATTCCTGGATGTTTAGCACCTTCATGCACTTTGGCTGAATTCATCTGAAGTGCTTTTTGCAACTTTTCAGCAGTTATTCGTGTTTTTTTTTTTTTCATTTCACTGCTTCAGTCCCCGTTTTCTCTCTGTGTTTGGTGATGACGAGCAGGCTGAGCCCCGCTGAGTTCACACCCTGGACTGAGTCTGCGACGAAGGCGTGGCTGGCAGGCAGGCTAAACTTTGTTTGATGCTTCAGTGAAGAAGTGGATGCTCTCGTCCTGCTCTTTCGTGTTTGTGTGTTTATTTTCAGTTAGCTTCTAGCAGCGCTCTCCTCACAAGTGGCTTCCTCGTGCGCGCTCCTCTTCCACGCCTACACCCTCTTTGCGCTGTGTGAGACCTTAAGTAGCTCTCATAAACAGTTCATGGCAGGATCACTTCTCTAAATGGTAAAGAGAGATGTGGGAGGTGACCCAGTGGAGAGCGCCGTTACAGTGAAACCATCTTTATGTGGTTTTATGCCACTTATTGGTGAGTCACATCTCTTACTCATTTTTACTGCTGCTTTTCATTGAGCCAGGCTCAAAGGCACCTGTGTACCATTTAATGGATACTTTATCTAATATGTCACATTGTATGATGTTTACAAGAGGCTACCAGGAGTGATTTGAGTGGGGATTGAACTTTTCCACTGATATTTTCCACACTTCAGTCTATTCACTGCATTCATGGACTGATACGACTTCCCCCTTTGCATCTGAGCTGATTTTCTCAGCAGCACCAAAGACACGATAAAGGAGCTGCAAGCAAATGTGCCCTGTGGCTTTGCAGGTGACAGAGGGGAGCAGAGAGGGTGAGAGCACGAGCAGCCGTCTGTGAGATGGATGCTGATGCAGCCACGTTCAGTCGCTCTTCGGGCCGCTTGCCCTTTTCCATCACTCCTGTCCCTTTACGGTCTGGAGCTTTCTCTCGCTCCACCTGTCTGCATACTTCATCCAATAGCTGTATGAGACATATTCACTTAGTACATAAGGCGGTCATAAACCCAGGCCCACATGCATGGGGATGCGTGCACACATGCTGCAGCTGTGGGAAAAAGGTTTGTGCATTAAAGAGAGAATAAAGAAAAACTCTTTTGTGAGGACCTGGTTTTGGGCTACCTGCAGCTTTCTCATGGACATATAAAGATTTCTGCAGATAACATGGAAGACCAGTGCTTGGAAGGCACCCGGGAATCAGGTATCCTTATCCCAAAAACAGCCATTTAGACAAATCTTTGTTTACAGCTAATCAAATATGAGGCACAAACAGCTTCTGTCAGCAAGTATCTCCAACATGCTCATCAGCACCTGAGACTCCACCTGCCCGTCTCTCAGAGTTAGAAGAAAATGTAAGAAACGTGACTTAAAGAGATTCGGTTTGAATATTCATCTTCCTGTCACCTGTTTTTGTCCATCAGGTTACAACTACGTCAATAAATGAAAAAAATTAAGCATTCGAGATGGGTGATGAATGAGTGGATGATGCTCATAAATGTAAATGTTAAACTGTTTGGAGTGTTGATGGTCACATCAGAGCGACATGTGCAGCTCTGATGGATATAAATGGAGGCTGTGCTCTTTAAAAACTATCCGTTGCCATGGTGAACCGTGGTACCCGAGCTCCACTGATGATGGCTTTTTTGTGTTTTCGTTACACGCGTGTGCATTGAGTTCAGTGAACATACTCAGAGTTGATTGTCATGGTCAGTTTAGCTTCCCGTGTTCCATATTTAACAGAAGGGACGCGTCCCACCGTCTGTCTGCTGAAGTAACGAACGAGTTCCCGGTTGCACGACACAAGCCAATCGCAGACTTGGAAGGGTCAGAAAAATGAGCAAATGGTAGTGATGCTCAGCTTTCCATCAATGTGGCTCTGAATTGATCCACCTCCTCTTCATCTCATCAGTCTTTATTGTGTTGAAGTGATCGTCTCTGTCCTCCCCGTCTTCCAGAGCTGATATCACCTTCCTTTCTTGGTTTTCAGCTTTTCCCTCAGTCACCTGCTGCTTTGTGTCTAAAATAAAAGGTGTTTTAAGGTAATGACCCTAAGAGAAAACACAACAGCCAGACGACTCCGCATGAGCAAGCACTTGGTGACAGTGGGAAGGAAAAACTCCCTTTGAACAGGAAGAATCATCCAGCAGAACCAGGCTCAGGGTGGAGCAGCCGGTTGGGGCTGAGGGGAGGGGGGGGCAGGACGAGAGGCAACATAAAGCATAAAATCCACATCCACATGTTCAGGATCCCTGCAGAGGACGGAAATTGATGAAAGGGATTAGTTGATCTAATTCTACAGGCTTCTGCAGATTATTTCACCTTTGTCAGCCAAAATAATTAAAAGCCACTTTTCCAGTGTGATGAAATGATGATTTTTCAAGAAGAAAATCATCTCGGGACCTCATCCAGGAAGTGTGCCAAGAAGAGCTTAGCAAATAAAACATAATGTAGTTCTCTTGCTGCTGCCAGAAACCCATATTTATCACAGTGATGTGACATTAAGCCATTAAGATTTATGAACCTGAGGGAGGAGCATATAAATGTCTTTGTCATGATCCATAAAAATATTGACCAAACAATTTGGCATTGACTTCTGACCTTGCAGCTTGTCCTCTTGTCTCCTTGAGCTATTTTTTTCCTGTTCCCTGAGTGGACGGGTGCCCTCATGTCACTGCCACTTTCAGCTCTTTCCATGCGTGTTCAGTCGGATTGGGATCAGGATCCAGACACAGGGCCAATCAGAGTGCTCCACTGTTTTCCTCTGATCTAATTTAGGTGCTTTTAGAGTTTCGTGCAAGCTTCTCTGACCTGCAGCTCAGACAGACTGTCTGACATTGAAGGTATCTTTCCCCTCGCCTTGCTGATCTATTGATTTCACTGCACCCTTCACAGATTCAAGGCACCCTGTTCCAGGCAAAGCAGAGCAGCCCCATAATGCAACTGCATCTCCTGTTTTACAGTGGGAAGCTGGTTTATTCTTTGCTTCTTTTGTGAACATCGAAACGAAACTTTATGAATTTGTTTTGTCGGATCAAAGGATGTTCTGTCAGAAACACGGGGAGCTGCCAACGTAAATGATAACAGACTGCAGACCGAAGATGGAAATCAAGCACCGCATTCATTGGACAGCTGATAGTGGATTTTATAATCCACCTGACATATATGCCGATCCCAGGTGACAGGGCGAGAGGCAGAGTACAGCCTGTACAGGTCACCAGCCTATCGCAGCACTAACATAGAGACACATTCACACCTGTGGGCCATTTAGAATCACCAATTAACCCCAGTAAGTGCATGTCTTTGGACTGTGGGAGGAAACCCACGCAGACACGGGGAGAACATGCACCTCCACACAGAGACAGAGAAGGTGGAGTCAAACCCAGACCTTCCTGATGTCATTCTAGCTGTGGGGCAGCAGTGCTGACCACCACACACAGTGCTGATCATCTTCTATCTTTATAGATTAGGCTTCGTAAGGCCAACCAAAAGGATGCTTATGCACATTTCTGCACACAGTTTTAGTTGTGCATTCCTGTGCGTGTGTGTGTGTGTGTGTGCATGCACAGGCTGAGATAAGAAGCTTCCCTTTAAATGCTCCAAGTTAAAGCTGTGGGTGAACACTGACAGATTCCGCTGCCTTTTTCAGTTCTCGTTCATCTGTGTGGGAAACGCTGTGTGCATCTGTGAGGTCAGACAGATCCTGCTTACAGACTGTTCGTTCTTCACGCTGTTTGATCTCAATCACATGTCGGCTTTCTGTCCATTTTACGTGACCTCGTCTGGTAGAGGTGACCTCTAAGAGCGACACACGGCAAACTGCAGATGCTAACAAAGGCATTTCTCGGTAAAGAAACAAGATCAGCTGTGAGCAATAATGAAGCCTTTGTAGTCAGACTCTGTCCGCCTATCAAGATCAGATAAAAGCAGCCATAACAATAACTGACCACGAGATATTTTGCAAAGTGTCTGAAGTCCGTGCAAAGAATGATATTTGTTGCATTGTCTTGCACATCTTCCTTCGCTGCATCATGAATCTTCCTCCTGCCTCTCTAACTGTCTCCAAACCATTCAGCTCGAGCTGTCCCTCTGATGTCCTCATTTCTAATCCTGTCACTTCTGGTCACTTCCAGCAAAAATCTTAGCATCTTCAACTCTGCTTTTTTTTCAGTGCCATTGTCTCCAAACCGGATACTTCTAAATCTACCACATGCGCACACATTCACACCCTGACGGATGCATCAGGAACAACTCAGGGTTCTGTATCATGCCCAAGAATACTTTAGCATGCAGGCTGCAGCAGCCAGGGATTGAACCACCAACCCTTCGAATAGTAGATGCCCTTTTCTAGCCACAGCAACCCCCATATCGGCCAGCTTCACCATCACAGTCCCTGCATTTAACGTCCCCGTTCTCACCATCAAGATTTCATCCCGGATTGATCCCGTTTATCTCTCTGTGTCAGCTGACTAATCTAACCAACTCAGTATTAATTATTCTGTACTTTATTTCTATCTAATAATATTAGTTAGCCTCACAGTAGCTATAGGAATAAGAAAGATAACTGTTGCCTGTCTCTGTTAGTCTTATTGATGGACTGCTAACTTGCACACGATGTATCCCGTCTCTCGCCCACTGTCATCAGGCTCCAGCAGCCTGTGACCCTGAATTGGATAAGTGGTTTAAAGAAATGAATGACAGGAGAGCCGAGGGGCCTTCGTGACATTTATTCAGCCGTGTCAGACTTAAATGGCATTGGATGAATCATCGGCCACTTTGTGGACCACGTTAAGATGCCCTTTGCCTGTTGTATGGTATCAGAGTGGTGAAAGGAAAATCTTCGGACCTGCACCTGCAAAACGGCCGTTTCTTCAAACGTCCCACCTTTGTTTCTGATTTCAGCACATCTGAGTCACTAAATCTGAATAAATTTGAACGTTTTTTGACAGAAGTTTGTTCTTCGTCCTTCTGATTACTGAGCGGTACAATGATGTGAAGGTAACTGAAATAACACGAGTGAGTTACTGCTGTTACAAGCTTTTCAAACACTGGATGGCGCTGCAGCCGTCAGTGCTTTAAAGAAAGTCTGTGCTTTGGCTTGTTGAGCCTCGCTGACTGAAGCGGACTAACAGGATTGTTTAATGTACAGCCCGACGGAGAACCTACAAATGTGCCCTGAAGTGCTGGCCGAGCTGCTCTTTCAAGATATGCTGTGTTTGAATCTGTCCTCCAACAAAGGCCTGCTGAGTGTTATTGATCTGGTAATGCATCAGCTGCCTGCGTCCTCTCCTCTCACTCAGCTTCTTCTTCCAGTTTGTTATTTACAGCACCAAGGGGATTAATCTGTGAGTAGATAATTAATCCATTTAGCTTAGAAGCCTAATTTTAAAGACGTTTTTAATCATGTTTTTACCAAATATGAATATTTTTACCTCTTGTTGGAGTCTCGGCAAACACAAGCCGCTCGATGTTATTTATTGGGGGGCTCGTTACGCCGAATCACACACGCGTATCAAAGAACAACACAAAAATAATTCAGTTTTCCTTCCTTCTGTCCTCTGAACACTTCTGTGAGTCGGTCCGGCTCTGTTAGCCGTCTGTAGGCCGAGCAGTGACAGATTATGGGTGAAGCGTGGCTGTGGTCAGGGCACTAACGCACAGAAGAGGGGTCGAAGATCACGAGGAGGGTAAAAACCATTAAAAAACAGCAGCTGTGTGACAGGATGCTTACTCTCATCTCTCGTTTCCAGTGAAAGTCATTTGTTAGGTGCAGAATCATCCAATATATATGTAAATTTTCGGATAATGGGGAGAGCTGATCAGAATCATCCGTGCTTCACCATCAGCACTTTCCATTTAAGAAATCAGATGGCTGGAAACAGCCAATCACATCACTCTGTTGGATGTGACATGAAATTTAAGTCAAGCTGGAATCCACGTGTACACACAAACATCACCATGACTGGAATCAGGTTTAGATTTAGATTTTTCCTTATGTAGAAATATATTATAGTGCTCCATGCATGATGATTGCAGAGGTCTGCAGCCAATGATGTGCTCCTCTGGAAAGATCTTGCTTATTTCAGCAAGACCACATCAGCAAAGGTTCACAGACAGAATCAAGCAGGAAGGCTCTACAGGTCTCAGTTAGCATGTTAAAGGTTAAAGTTCATGACAGCACAACTAGAAAAAGACTGAATGAGTTGGGCTTGTTTGGGGGAGTCTGCAGGAGAAAAACTCTTCTCTCTAAAACAAACACGGAAGCTCAGCTCAGGTTTGCAAAGCTGCTTCTATTAAAACCACAAGACTTCTGGCACAATGTTCCTCATTTATAACTAATCTCCAGGTAAATGTTTCCTTATATAGAGAAACGTGGGTGTGTGCAGATTGCAGGCAGCGAGCACGAGCCTGATTCTGAATCTGAGTCTACAAATGAGTTCACTAGCAACAGCGGTGAGAACAGGCTGGTGTGCACGTGTCACAAATCTGATGGTGATCATTTTCGTGCAGATAAAAACGTTTCCACACACAACAAATGAGTGTGTGTCCTTTGAGATGTTTGCTGAGGTGTGCATGTATCTAAGTGTTGCTGCAGAATCAAAAGAGAGCTGCATATGAACATTGCCCACAATGATCCATCCATCCGCTTACTTCATTGTCATGGGAGGCTGAAGCCGATCCCAGCGACCCCAGGGCGTGAGGCAGCGTACGCCCTGGGCAGGTCACCAGTCTGTCACAGGTAACTACACCAGGAAAAAGAACCAGTCACACCTACAGAAATGTAGAATCACCTGTGAACCTAACCCCACTAACCAGCATGTGTTTAGTACCCGAGTACCTGGAGGGAACCCATGCAGATGAAACCACACAGAAAACATGAAGAACCGTGTAATTAAAGTGTCACATTCTGGTTGCCTGGTTGCAGTTGGGGTTGGGGTGAGGTTTGGGGTTGTGACTGACGCCTCAGACCTCAGAGGATTCACTTTCATTCATATCTTGACATTAACGGGTGATTTTTAATGCTGCCTGATTTTTTCTGTGAGGTCCTGTGGAAAGCGAAGCCTTTTTCTGCCCACTTTAACCACATAATTGCTGGCTATAATTGGTCAATTCCTTCACATAAGTGTCTCTGACTCCACTGACACATGCAGCTAATTGGTAATTCACCCTCATTTGCCACACCTTTGTGATCCTGTTTACAGCCATAATGAAGTTATGCAGAATTGAGGCGCCTTGTTGATGCGATTGGATTTTTTTTCTCCCAGTTCCTGTCTCGTCTTTCATTGCTGCCCCACATTACTGAAATATAGCTGTTTCACATTTGTGTCTTCAGCTATATTGTACATGACAGATGTATTTTCCCCCCCATTATTTCTATCAATTTTCTCACAGCGTTTCCAAAGGACGACAACAGCAAAGGGCTTCTCAGTGACTCATCCCAGAGCCCCAGGAGAGATTTCCTCCCTTAGCTGTCTTGTCCCCTCTCTGGTTTCTACATAGATGCCTGACAGAACAATCTCATTTCTCATCCCCGGCCGTTCCTACTCATTACTTTTACCTCGACCCCCCCCCCTCCTCACTCAAGCCCTTTCTTGGTGGTTTCACCACACCCAGGATAAATGTTTTCAAAGGGTGGAGAATGACTCATCGTGGTTCCCTCGGAGGTCACTGTTAACGCATACCGATGACGGTGTGACCAGATGGCCTACGTATGAAGGACTGCATAAGTGCAGCACATCAATCGCCTCCACCCCTCCCCCCTCCCCGCGTACCACCTCCCTCCTTGTTCAGTCTCGTTACCTCCCCCTACTGATTATTGTAATTCTCTTCTGTTTGCCCTCCCTCACAGATCCCCCCACAAGTTTCAAGTTATCACCAAAACTCCCTCATGTCAGCACATCACCCAGTCCTACAGCAGCTGCACTGGCTTCAAGTTAAGTTCAGTATTTATTTCAGAATCCTCCTTCATGTGTTCAAGGCCTTCCACAACCTCGCTGCTCTGAACATCTTCACACCACCTCCTCATCACGCACCATCTGCTCTTCCTCCTCTGTCTGCCTGACTGTGCCCTCAGGTATAGCTAACGAAGTGACCAGTGAGTGTATATAATAATTCAATTCAATTCAATTAAACTTTATTTATACAGCACCAAATCACAACAAACAGTCGCTTCAAGGCGCTTTTTATTATAAGGTAAAGACCCTACAATAATTACAGATTAAACCCAACAATCAAAGCGACCCCCTGTGAGCAGCACTTGGCGACAGTGGAAAAGAAAAACTCCCTTTTAACAGGAAGAAAGCTCCAGCAGAACCAGGCTGAGGGAGGGGCAGTAATACAACACCTTAGTCCTGCTATTAAACCCTACAGGTGTTTTTCAACCCAGTATCACAGCAAAGCGTCTAACAGACCCGCCTGTCCACGTCCACGTCACGCTTTGCCTCCTGAAGATGTGAAATGTTGCAGTAACTTGAACGACCACTAGGGTGCGATAATTCATTTTCTACTTTCTACCACTTTTCTGTTGATTTTCAGCCATTTAAGCAATATTATATTGTGCGAACAACAGGTGTACGGAGGGTAAATCTACATAGATCAACCATCCGGCTTGTTGCCTGTAAATAAAAGGAAATAAAAGCAAATTACAGCAACAGCCTGCGTTTCCATTTCTCGCCTAGATGGTGCTTTTTATGCACGAGTGGAGGATTCAGGACATCTCTAGTTTGTATTGTGTCATTATCAAATTAGAGACATTTGTTTTATTGTTTTGGTAGCTGTGATATCTTTGTGAAACCTCATTAAGGGCGAAGCTAAAAGGCTAGATTTTTACCTGCCATCTGACCACTGCCCTCAGCAATAACACAGTTTGCTTTTGTTTCTGTTGAGCAGCAGATTCGTGATATGATTTGATTAAAAGGCTTTTTTTTTAAAATAAAAAAAAGATCCAGAGGAAAAATAGCATCCAGTCCCAGTGCTCTCTGAATCCATTATGCATGCTTGAGTGGCCCGCATGTCCAAACCACACACAGGCAGACAGGCGAGTGAAAGCCGGGCCCAAACACCGTGCTGGAACCACAATCTTTAGTTTTGGAGAAAGATTCTTTTCTGTTTGCATCACAACTCTCCTGTGCATGTTCGCCAGCTAATATAAATTAAGAGGGGCTGTGCAGTGAGCCAACACAGACAAATCCTCCTAATTCTCATCATTATTCTTAAGTGTCTATGAACTGTGGGGGAGCTGAGAAGCAGCCTCCTCAGTAAGGTGGGAAAAAACAAACATCGAGCACACGGTGGCTTTGCAGAGGTGGATGTGCGAGACTAGAGAATACAGGACTTTATTTTTGCTATGTTGTGTTTTGATTTTTCACACCACTAATTATTTTCTCTTTGAGGTCTGTTTTCTGAGGCATGTTTCCATGGAGTGAACCCAAAGGACTCCAGCAGCTGTCAATTGTTAGGCCACTTTGAGCAGCCTCGTCGGGCTCTGCAAAGTAGTCGAGGGAAAGAGGAGCAGATCGAGCGGCTTCTGTTCAGTATAACAATGGCATTTTATTTATCTGGAAAATTCCCTTTAAATTTGGAAATGTGAAAAAAAAATTTTTACAGTAAATGTTAGCTAAAGTCACAGTGGGAATAACATGCTATTAATATAAAAATGTGTGCACTCAATCAGTCTCATTCAATACTTTGAACCACACCGTGAGACATTAAGCACTGTAAAACCACATAAAGGTCCTCAGCACCAACCGATGGCTGCCCCTCCCTGAGCCTGGTTCTGCTGGACATTTCTTCCTGTTAAAAGGGAGTTCTTCCTTCCCACTGTTGCCAAGCTCTCACAGGGGGTCGTTTTGACTGTTTGGTTTACTCTGTAATTATTG
>VOQJ01044338.1:0-11147 GCA_015052665.1 Apistogramma diplotaenia | reverse complement strand
TTGTTTCTTGTGGATTTTTTGACGTCCTCCGCAATACACACGAATGGGGTTTTGGGGGCTGTTATTTGCAATTTATGTCGCCATGGTAACAGCTATCAGAAAGTTAAGTAATACCACACATATCAGGTGCCTTGCCATACTCTGTATGGCAGGCCCCAACTAGAAGAAATCCACCAAGATACAGAAAGAAACCAAATCACCTACAGGACTTTGAGACTGAGGATGCAGGAGACAAACTGCAAATGAGTATAGGCTTGTGTTACAAAGTGGTATGTAACATCCCTCAGAACTATAAGGAAGCCATTGCATCACATAATTCAAGGCAGTGGAAAGAAGCCATGAAACAGGAGATGCAATCCCTGAAGAAAATTGAAACTTTCACACTCACCCAGCTGCCACAAGGTAAAAAGACAATGGGGGTTAAATGGGTTTTTGCACTTAAAAATAAGATTGATGGATCTCATAAATACAGGGCAAGGTATGTAGTGTTATGGAGACTGTGCTATCTGTGTTTCTAAAGGATTCCAAAACCATACACAACTCAAAGCATAGCAAGAGTCAATATAAACTGTGAGAGTTCTATTTACTAAGAGACGACAGGCCTCTGTAAGGGCAACCAGTTTGCTGTCTGGAAAAAGAAATGCCCAGCAAGGAACCAGAATCAAACCATAATATTCAAAACAGACAGCATAGGCACCACGTTTGACACAAAAGGTTTATGAGAGGAGCCATCAACAAAGAGAACTGTTTGCACTGTTTTCTTTTGTACTACTGCTACTATCTTGCACTTTTGGAGGATGCTAACTGCATTTCATTGCCGTGTACCTGTACTGAGCAATGACAAAGTTGAATCATCATCATCAGAATTTTCTAGAGCTAGATCTGCGAAATCAGATCCAAATATACAATCTGCAGGGTGACAGCACAGACTTGTGATTCTCCATTATCAGGCGAGTCACATGGTTAAAAGTAATGCACCACCTGCAATATAACATTAGGCATCTCAAACATCACAGAATGTAACAAACGTATCTGACATTGAAAAGATGGGAAATTTCAGCACCTAAAGAATAATAAAACATTGAATATGAAACAATGATTGTTAGATCAGAGTAGCCAACAACATCACATAAAACAAAGAGTTTCCTCCGCAGTTGCCACTGCATGGAGACAGCCTAATAGCCTCACTGCAACCATGTCCAGGCGTGAAAAGTGACAGGCCATTGGTATCAACAATCACTGTGCTTCTGTAAGAAACACTGGTGACATAAACCCACCTTTTACATCAACCATTCAAAAAAAAGGATGTAAAGAGTTCAAAGGTGCAGAAGCTAAAGCACATTAGAAAAGCATTTTATACTATACAAAGCATCCTTCCCTTCAGATGTCCAGGTGATGAGACCATGAATAACTAGATTCTTACCATAGATCACCTTTGAACGAGGGGCCTCTACTCCAGAGCAACTTGAAATACAACTTCTGCACTAGGGAGTCATCCCTAGAAAAGACAGCCTCTATTTTTAGCCAGTTTTGGGATTCTACAACCTACAACCATGTCTTAAAGAGAGGAATCAACTAAAAAGAAGAAATTTCTCTATTTCTGACCAAATTCAACATTGGCACAATTCTGGTTTTTCAGATGAGTGAGTGTTAGACGTGAGTCTGCTTGAGCAGTTTGTGTGTGTGTGTATCAGGCGCGCCATGTTTCAGTAATGTGTGTAAGCTCCACGTGTGCGTGTGCTGAGTGATACCTCACTTCCCCTCTTTTCACTGACCGGCAACTTGCCTCCATCTGACTGTCTGGAGTCCTATGCTCCCGACCAGTCTGCCATCCTCTGATTAGTCGGCTACAGACTGTGGAGGTGGAGGTGATGCCGGGTCCCATGTTTGGTGACTGATGTCTGGTCGGAGGATAGGAGTTCAGACCTATATCAGAGATTTTCAGCGCTTATATATTTTGCCTGCAAGAAGCACAGAGGGATGAGATACCACATAAAAGCAGTGTGGCCGAAACCACTACTTCATTCATCCTTCCACACTCAAACATTTCATTTACTTTCATCTTTTTTTATATATATATTTTCCCGTCATTTTAAAAGTTTTTTACACTGGACTTCCTTAAACTTTCGCATTCAGCAAACACACATTCTTTAACCCAATAAATTGCACACAAAAAAAAGACACTTTACTGCCCTGGGATCCCATTTCCACCTGCAAAATGTCTTTTACAGGTTCTCTTTTTCCTCTGAGAAAAAGAGCACATTTTTGAGGAGGCCTAATTACCTTAGATTAAACCACCTCAGTTGTTTAACCATTTTACACGCAGCCTGTCTGCAGTGCCACCCGCATGCTGGCGGATGTTAGCCTCGGCAAATCCTCCTCAGGATACAACAACCCAATTTGTTTACCCTTTTATACACGCCCAGTGCGTGCTACCGGCTCGCCGACTGGTATTTAAGCAGTTTCCCAAAAATGTCTATTCAACCATGACAGTAACACATACAATTTATAAGTACTTAAATTCATTTTAACCACAATTCTTATTTTCCACTATTCTTATACCTCATTAAAAAAAACCACTGGACCAAGGCACCTATTGACCGTATATAGAGCTTTCTGCCTCGAAAACATCAGTTTCACACAACAGTCTTTATACTTTGTAACCCACGGATGTTCAAACCACAGTTATCATGACAGGTGCGTTCCCACATCTGTCTGACAAGAGCTGTTCACATAAGGCCATCATCCTGGTTGCCATTTTCCCAGGGAGGTGCAGAATATCTCAGGTGTTGTCACCTGGAAAAAGGTACCTGTGGATAAAGTCCAGTGTAGCCACAGTTCCATTTTTTCCGTGTCAATTAACCAAATGAGGAGTCTTGACTGAAAGCCTTATGGGTCAATAATTGAGGAGAATCCATGATCAAAATGAATTCTGGCATAATCTAATTAATTGAATTTATAAAATTAATTCTGTTGTTGTTTGCACCCAGGTAGGTGAAAGAGACAGCAGAGAAAAAATATGTGGTGGTAATCATAGAATTAAAGAGTCCTCTTGTCTTGGCTTATCATTAAATCTGACATACCTGTAAAAGTGAACAAGTAACGTAACACTTATCCTGGACATATGTTAAAACTGTGACAGTAAGAATCTGGGCAAATAGAAATACCTTTACAAAACCAAAAATCATTTTCAGAACAGGTTTTATTTGGACTCCAGATTATATTATATTTTATGATTCATAACTACAGTAAAACTAAATATAGACTGACCTCTTGTATACCTTATGAAATGTAAAGGTGTAAACATTGATCTAAGGAC
The DNA here is from genome assembly GCA_015052665.1 of Apistogramma diplotaenia. Lineage (NCBI taxonomy): Eukaryota > Metazoa > Chordata > Actinopteri > Cichliformes > Cichlidae > Apistogramma > Apistogramma diplotaenia. The sequence continues at coordinate 7,828 of VOQJ01044338.1, read as the reverse complement.
CTCAGCAAACACAGCATCAGTATTTTAAAGAGTTGTCATCTAACTTGTCCTCTTAGAAAAATGACACATTCCTGAATCTAAGCAGCAGTTTGTATGAGAATTTCTAGGGCATTTTTAGTGTAAACCTAAAGGAAGAAGGTCAAACTATTTTTAAAAACATACATTGTGTACATTGTGTGCCACGAGTCCTGAGTAAGCTAGAATGAAACAGTAAGAAACACAGAAAGAACAAACTCCTCCTAGCCATGAATTCAAATTAACTCTACGGAATGATTAATAATATAATGAGACTATACTAGACCAAGAATGATTTTTGATCTCCATCACACATGTATAAAAATACATTTCCAAACTTCTCAGAATGGCTGTGAAGAGAGTCGAAAAACATCCTTGAAAACAGAAGCCAGGCCTCATTGTTTTTACTTCAACTTGAAAAGCTGAGAAATAATTACTAAATTGAAAATGTCATTATTTAAACAAGTGTTATAACCTTTGGTTTTGTTTGTAATGATTTTTACTTTTCATAGTTCTATAAACCTTAGATATAGTGAAATGAGTATAAGTTAATCATCCTTTGTTCTGTCTACTTGTTCACGGGAAAGAATTCATAGCCTTGGAAAACAAAAACATCGCCAGACACTGACTTCAGTGTCCAGAGGAAAAACAATCACTAAGTCTAAACAGTTGTTTGGGAAAGGTCTTATGACCGTCTGTTAAGGTTTATGCTCTGTTGTATGCGTATATACAGTATGTTTGCTTTTACTTCCATAGGTCAGTCATGGGAAGTGACGTGTTAAAGGTAGTCCAATGAGACTTGTATTGTTCTGTGACGCTATGTTGTTAATAAAGGAAGAGAGTGCAGGCGGGAAAGAAGCTCTCTCAGCCACTCCAAGTTGAAGTGCACGAGTCGATGTGATGTTTTTTTCCTCCATCAATGCAGTGATGGGTCTGAATTCCGCTGAGCAATCGCACATGCTAACACCTTCACAATGAGAGCACAACTTAGAGTTTTGTGATTTGAATTATATGAATCTTAATTCTGATATTCTTCAACCACCTTGAAAGAGTGAGTACAGAAAGGGAAGTGGTAATTTCATCATCCTTTGTCTAATCTGTAAAGGAAGAAGTTAGTCAAGTTAATCAATATATGGAACTAATCTGGTTATTTATGGCATCAACAAAAACCCCAAATGCCTCTTCAATGTTTCATCCATGCCAGTGTCCAATGGGCATTGTCTACCATGAGCATTTGGTGCCTGACGAGGAAAAGTATTTGGATTTCCAGGAGCAGGTGGCCTTGGCACACCTCCGGGGTAGTACGACCCCGAGCAGGGCAGCTATTAGCCCAGTGTCCTTCTAGTCCACAGCCGTGGCAAACAATTGACCCCCGTGACCCTCTCTGTCTAGAAGAGCCTCTCCCATGACCCCTCCGATAGTCATGATGCAGCCTCAGCCCAGCACCCCCATGCAAACCACCCCAGACATGTCCAGGCAGCCCATCACCAACATCTGCTATTTGAAAACTTTGATTGCCAGAGGACCACTCCTCACCTGCTTGTATTAATCCTGAGCACTGATGGTAATGGGGGGTAAAACAATCTGACCCACATCCCACAACTGTGGGTGGAGCTGATTGAATGGCATTTGGAGTGACTGGAGGTTGTGAATTATTATTGGGGTTTTTTTTAGCTTTTCGCTTAGTCTCTTGGATTTTCAAGTTTAATAACTGATTTTGCAATAAAATGTTCTCATGCATTTTCTCCATCACAGCTTCTGAGGCAAGTAACCTCACAATGGAGTGTGGTTGCTGATTATTTTGATCTTGTAACAACGGGGTCGTACTGCTAATCAGCCTCTTGCACGTCTGCTTCTTTTACGTGTGCTACATGTCAGCAGGTGTGTGTTTGTGTGTGTACTTTGTTATTACACAATCTATCAAGGACAGCGCGCACATCATCAAAACATTGTTCTACTTTCATCTGTGCATTTGTACCCAAAAAAATTGTTTTGCTTTTCCTATGTTTTACCAAATGATTTATAGCTTTGATTTCTTTATCCTGTTATGCACAGCTACAACAGAGGTGGTATTTGCATTCACCAAAAAAATTCACTCATTTCATTTTTCATTTCTTCCTTTCGGTCGGCAATCTCGCCACTAATTAACTGGTTTTCATAGAATTCCAATGCACTGAAACGTGATATTCAAAGCCTTCTGCCATTCTGTCCCTCAGTCAGTCCAATCCAGTCCAGTTTTTACCTCACCACACCAAAACCACCACACCATTTCAATAATTCACAGAGCAGCAAAGCAGAAAAACAGACCCAATAACAGCTTTTAATTTTGAGTCAGCGGTTAATTTTGTTTCTCAATTGCACCCCTTGTGGCAACTGGTTCTAGGTTTAATTTGTGAGTTTTAAAGCTGAGACTCAGTGTTTCATGAGCCTTAATGAGCATAAGTGTTTACAGAAAATATCAGTTGGCGCTGTACATCTTTTTGTGTTTTATTTGTGTCCAGCTCTTTGCTTTTGACATCCTCGTAAAAAAAGACAAATATTCTTTTTCAAGCTTTAAGAAGACAAACGACCTTATACCGATAGAAACCAGTTTGGAAAGAATATTAATTCGACCAGTGGATCAAGCCGGTCTCGGACTCTACAGATATAGATACACACACATCCATATGCACCATTGCTATCCCGCTTTAATTTTGATTTATTTATTCATTAATCTCTGTGTACTTCGTTTCATTATTACTTCTCTTGTTATATTTTTTCCTTTATCCTTTTGCGTACACTTTTATTCTTTCTCTTACTTTTATCTCTAGTTCTTATCTTCTTTTCATTATTTCTCTTACTTTTATCTCCTATTTTCTTTTCATTATTTCTCTTACATTTATCTCTTTATTTCTCTCATCATTCTGCTGGCCATAAAGCCTATGTGACTGGCTGCGTATTACACCGGCAGTCTGTCAAACAATAATGACCACATAATTTAGACAGCCCAATTTGCTGAGTTTTTATATAAAAGGTCTCAGCTTACCTCTTTAAACGGACGTCCGGGGTCACTGGCACTTGTCCAGGTGTCGGCACTGTCGCACGGATCTATGGAGCAACAGTTATTGATTCCAAATTACCCATTATTTTCCCAGAAAAGCATAAAAAAATGTAAAACCTGTTTTATCACGTTGGGGTCACCAATTAAAAAAAGCTGTGTTAGTGTGTTCATTTGATGAAAAAAGATTCCATAACAATGCCGAACTAAAAATCAATAAGTTGAATTTAATCAGCCAAAATCACATAGCTTTTACAGATCGATCCGGGATTAAAGTTGTCTACAGTGTACAGGGGTGCTTTAGCTCAGGGCATGAAGTCTGAGCTGCTATCAATTCCCAGACCTTTATATGTTTGATACTATGACATCAATGTCAATAATCATGAATGTGCACACAGCTGGCTCAGGCTGGTTCGGATGACCTCGGTTGCTCCATTCCTATAGTTGTTTTTGGGAGAATCCTGGCCTGATAGTCTGGAATTGTTATGATAGAAAGAGACAGAGAGACACACAAAACCCAAGGCTGTCCTTGCTTAAAACTAATTGTATGGATTCTTGGTTATAGTGCCTACTTCTGCTTTATAAAATGATAACTGCAACTCAATGAGGTCAGTGTCTAAACTAATGATAGCTGTTGTCTTATAGTTATCTCCTTCACCTGTTAACCCACAGGGGTAGCAAACTGTAAATGATTTTCTGGGAAATTTCCTATTTTCATAGTGATATTGAACTTTGTAGTTTACATTTCGTTTGAAAGACCAAAGTGAGCAGTACAGTAACGATTTACTTAGGTGTACTTCTGCTACACTGGCACTTTTAATGTAATTTATACTTTACCAGTAAAATGTGATTTAATTAATGATAGCGGAGTATATTCAGATTATATTATAGCAGCTTTCCCCCGATAATCACTGCTTTGCACGAGACTGTTTGTTACGCATAAGATCACATCATCATACAGATCAGTTCATTTCACAGAATTCACGCAAGTGTGTTTTCATTCAGGAACATTTTTAATTTATTTTTCTGGCAAATCTTGTAAGTATACCCATTCAAAAGAAGAAACACTCATGTTTTCCCCATTACAGTTTACAAAGATCCAGGCATAAAGTTATTTATAAACTTGCTCATAATCAAAACATGGAGCCTGTTAGCGTCTACCCAGCTAACCAACTTTGCTGTCGGCTCAGCTTCGTGTTTTTGAGCGGATAACACTCACCATTTACAATCATATAATGTTTGTGTTTGGGCAGCATGTAAATAACCATAAGCATGTTTTATTGCAGCAAAGTGATTGTAGTTTCTCTTTTTGAAAACGTAAATTTGTAAGCTTTTGGTTGTAAGTTTTATTTTGAATTGCACTTCCTGTTTAGCGCAGTGATATGAAGGTGAATGTACCTTGTTGACTTGGCAATGCAACGGACACGGAGACACGTTTTATCTTGCTTTTATCTTCGTTTATCTTCTCACTTGCAGCCCCTCTGAAGGGAGAAAGCTCTTACGTTGGTTGGTTGTGTCATATATTGATTTGAGTACTGTGAATTGATGTTGTGTACTACACTTTACAACACTGTATTGTTTTACGGCACTCACAGAAAAACGTAAGTGTCCTGCCGCTTTTCACACATTGCTTAGCTGCCCTGTGTTGAACTGTCAAGCTAATAATAAAGGCACGTTGTTCAAGTAAACGTCACTCGATTATTCTACAGGTTGGTGTGGTTATGGTGAAAGTTTGTAGCTCAATAAAAGCACCACAAACCATCAATAAAGTCTCATCCTTGTTCGGGGGGGCATGCTACAGTAAGAGCTTCACCTCAGCGTGCTACATCAAGCTGCCCATGAAGGCTAAGGACAACGGCAACAGCACAGGCAGCGAGCTGGAGCAACTACGGTTAAAGGCTAACAAGGCTAAAGGAGACGGTGAGCTACAATAACAAGGAAAATAGACGGCAACGAAGAGCAAACACATGAGCTACAAACAGAAATAAATGAATTGAGAAATTTATTACACAAAGAAGATACAGAGAGCATGTCACGGCAAGAATTAAAGGACAACATTGAACACAAAGAGACAAAGAGCTGAGCTTAACAAAATGGCGGGTCAGTTAACACTGCCCAGGAGTTCAGAGCGGCCTAGCGTGCCAACGGAGAAAATGCTAGCATATAATAAAGACGAACTGATTAAAAAGGACAAAAAAACTAAGCCTCTATGATCAATGGAAAGTACTAATCAGAACATCCGGGAAAGCCTAAAAACGGATTTATCAGAGCAAACATTATGTGCTATGGCAGATGATATTGAAAAGAAATTGCAAGACATGATGAAAGTGTACAATGAAATAAGGGAGCTTAGTACACCATCTCCTGACACTTGACGCAGAATGGATTCATGTGAAGCAGTAAATAAGGACATTATGAAAATACTTAATGAACGTATAGTAACAATAGATGTATTTGATTCGGCTAGAGAAAGGCAACGTCTTCATCAGCTCCTGACACACCAATAAGCCCGCTCTAGCAACGGTACTGCCTCACAGTTAGGTGTTGGCAAGCAGTCTGATATTTCAAGCATCGCAGCTAAAAGGATTGATGCAGCCGCAGAGTTAGCTGCAAAGGAAGTAGAATATAAAATTGTGCAAGAGGAAATTAGACAAAAGGAAAAAATGAGACATAGAGGAGCAACACAGAAAGGAATTGTATGTACAAAACCCAGAGCTTGAGCATTTGAAGGCAGAAAAGGAAATGCAAGCTGCTCGTGCGAAACTTGAGATCTATGACAGAGAAATTAGCATTGATATGGACAATCAGCAAATGCAAAATGACTGCTTTTCTCTGTTGACCATCGATCCTTTTATGAAGCACTAGCACCCTCTAGTGGCTTACCTCGCTCATCAATGTCACAAAACAATGTGTCAATTCCCACAAATCCTACTGCAAACAATCCAAACCATCAAGTTGTCACTCAAACACCCCCTACAGACATTTCCCAGCTAGCCCAAGCAATTCAAAACAGTATAGCCATAAACAGACTCCCAATGCCAACAGTTTTCAGTGGAGATCCAATTACCTATAGGTAATGCCTGTAATTAAGTCTCTAAATGACTTGTTAACCTATAATCTGTGAAACATAAGTCAAACATATCTCTCGTGAATGATATCAAGTCTTTTGAGCGAGAAACAGCATTTCTATCACACTGTAGAAGCTGCAATCAGTTTTTTGCAAGTGACTTCTATATATTCGTATTTTATCAAGGGAAAAACAGTCATTGACATTAAAATTGTCTTTTTAAACAGAAATCTGGCTCAGAGGGCTGCAGAAATGACAACAAATATAAAATCACAGTTTTATACAGATATTTTAAGCGGCCAAAAAGCACTGGATTGATTATTAAACAAGGAAAATTGCACAGACTCCTAAAGATTCTTGCAAAACAGGTTATTTCTTCATTAATATATATAAGCTCTTCATAAATCATGTGGACTGCGCTCTATTTATCAATTTAAGCGAAGACATTACACATAAAAGCACGCAGAAACATCGAAAATCGCTTTTTGTCAGACGATCACTTTTTGGCACAACATCTGTTTCCAAATGGCTCTTTGAGTGTTAAAGGTTGCCGATCCCAAAGCCACACTGCCTATCGGCATCAATTCACACGGTCTACTCAGATTTAAGTGCCTTCAATGACCCGTAGAATGAACTATAATCACAGAATATCATACTGTTTACCTTCCCTGAATTAGCAACCTGGCACTAATTAGTCCCCACTTCCCAGTACACATACACGCGGGCTGAAAATCTTTTCCTGACTAGAACGCTAAAACAGGGACACGTAGAATGCGCATTTTCGTACATGCTTTGAACAAACTATTCAAGACCAGTAGCAGCCCTTTACGGAATGGCTTTAGTTGGCTAGCTAACGTTTGCATTTGTAATACATAAAAGGCCTCACAAGTGCAGTGGGCAACTCTATAACATTAGCTAAAGTCAGTTATATAACACAATACAGAAATTACAAGATCTTACTGAGCTCTATCAAGCCGCTGTGTACGCCTGAGGATAAAAGTGCGATTAGCATGAAGAGACATCTGAATGCAACTGCTGAACGTATTCAGCAGACACAGAAAAACTTAGTTTAGGTCACAAGCTCCTTCTGATTATTCTGTGACTTTAGCAGAAATGGGAATCTGATACCAGCCAAATATATCGATAGTGCTGGTTAGTTCATTGGCTAGCGGACAAATTTTAACAGATCTAACGGCAGGTAGGGGTGGGCGGATCGATACTTATATCGATAGTATCGATACCAGGTGAGGATCGGTATCGGATCGATACCACGGCAAAAATATTGATTCTTTTGCTGCAGTTTCTCTTCTATCCGTTCAGCAAAATTACTCGAATTTCCTCACTGAGTTCGTGTGAGCACAGCTTCAACTCTGTCTGTGCAAACAGCGTGCCTCTCTCTCTTTTTTACAGATATCTGTGTGCAATGGAAGACATTTTTGTGTTTATATTGTTATATTTATATTTTTGTTAAATTGTTGCTATTGTTATTTTGTAGGAGTGACCTTTTTCTTAAACAAATGTGTGTTAATTAAAGGTAATAAGGGAATTGTTTTATTTTTTATACTTTTGCATATCTTATATTGTTCTAGTTAATACAAAGCATGTTTATTTGCCTAAAAATTTTGTCCTGATTTATTATAATCAACTAACTAAAGGCAAAATCACAAACTATTCAATGATCATGAGTCACATTTCAAGTAAAAGGTCGG
>VOQJ01044337.1:0-14032 GCA_015052665.1 Apistogramma diplotaenia | reverse complement strand
GTCATTTTTTAGTTTTTGTTTTAAATCTCATGTGTTTAAAGGCAAACTTAACACTTTTTTGGCTTATGTTTTACAGCATGGCCATGGTTATTATTTTTTATAACTTTGTTTCCTTTTGATATGTTTGATTACTCACATAGTTGTAACTTTTACAATTGACTCAAAATAATTACTAAATCTATTTTCTTCCGCGTATCCGGGGCCTGAGCAGAGAAGCCCAGACCTCCCTCTCCCCAGCCACCTCCACCAGCTCCTCCGGAGGGACTCCAAGGCGTTCCCAGGCCAGCCGAGAGATATAATCTCTCCAGTGTGTCCTGGGTCTGCCCCGGGGCCGCCTCCCGGTAGGACATGCCCGGAACACCTCACCCAAAAGGTTCCCTTCTCCCGTCACTCGTGAACAAGATCCCGAGATACTAGAACTCCTCCACTTGGGGCAGCAACTCGTCCCTGAGCCGGAGTGGGCACTCCACCCTTTTCCGGCTGAGGACCATGGCCTCGGATTTAGAGGTGCTGATTCTCATCCCAGCCGCTTCACACTGGAGGCCCGCAGTGGAACTGGAATTACTAAATAAATACTCAGAAAATCAAATCCTCTATAGTGGAAAACAGTTTGCCCCACAATATGTAACATAAGGCTGAAATCCCTCTAAAAACATTAAGATTTCCAAATGATAATTTTGGCACCTGATGTTTAGTTAGGTTGTAGCACACAACTGTGGCAGAGGCATTTGCAAGCACTGAGCAGCTTGTAAAGAGGCAAGATTTAGGAAAAGTATATTATAATTTATTATATGTTACATTAAAAACAACTTTTTGAAAAGCAGTTGACAGTCTTGTAGACAAAGTCTCATAGTGCAGCAGATAACTGGAAAATCTTTCAAATTTGATACAAGCACTAAATGCGTGTGTCTGTCTGGAGCCTTTCATTTGAAAAATCCCATTAGCCAACTAAAATGTCAAATTGGTCATCAAGTTCCAAGATGGCCACCATTTCCAACACAGGAAACAATTATTCTACTAAAGAGTTTTTGACTGCGAGGAAGCCAAACTGACAACTTTACTATATACATATGTATAGAGAGAGATGCAAAACTACCAAAACAAAATTCAGTAACTATTATATTTTGCATACTAGCTGTATAATCTTTGTTTGTACAGTAAATGTGTGTTGTTTTGGTATGTTGTACTTATTTAATTCATACATTTCAAATGTATTCATATTTCTTAATGAATGATGATGCACACCAAAACATCCCCCAGATGAAATATTTCAGTATGCATATTCAGTACAGAGGCCCTGATGCACTTGCATGCAAATCTGCTTATATTTTATTTTTATGACTTGGAGCAATTTTAGCTGATAAAACTTTTTTTTTCTTTCCATTTTCTCTGCACGTTATTGCTGTCTGGTGTCAGCGCCACCAGAGGAGTGTGTTTATCGTGAACTGTGTGGAAGAATGGGAACTTTTAAATGCACGCTAACATGCCTTCCAAAGGAAAAAAATCACTTAAAATTTTTATGCTTCATTTTTGTGAGAACTATTAAAACCCCCAAAACAAGAAAAGTCTGTCACGAGTACTCGTTTGTGTGTTTGTGTGCTACATGTTATATTTAATAGTGTGTGCATGTGCTGCACATGAGTGTAGGTAACTGGCTTTGCTGCTACGTGTGAAGTTTGTGTGTGTGTGTGTGAGACCCCGTGGGGAAAATTTTGAAAATGCACGAATCCAAGCATAAAGGTATATTTCTGTCACACGGAGATCTATAATTCACCCCCTCGTTACCCATCAGCCCTATCACACAGCCGACCCGGCAATGGTTACACAGCTGACCGAGTGAGCGCCGCGGCCTTGGTGAGTCGTGCTTTTTGAAGATGATGCAACACGACAGACAAGCAAGTTTTTGCTTTAAAAGAAATGAATCTGATATTTTATTAAAGAGCTCACTGCTTGCCATGCAGCGTGAAAAAATCCGGTTGGGGGGATGGAAGCCTGAGAACACGATAAAAGACGGGATAAAATCACCTGAACACGACCTCATTATAGTGGCAGTTGATCCTGGTGTTTTAGCACGAGAAAGAGACGGTGTGAAGTGGAAATGAGCGCACACACATCCCACCGTTCCTGAATGCTGATGTTCAGTTTTGCAGACAGGTAAACATGTAAACAACTTCAGGCTGACTAATCAAATCAATGTAAAACTTTAAAAAAGGCAGCAGGAGGAAAAAGACGATGAGGAAGAAGAAATAAATTATTTTAATTTGCAAAAGCACATTTGAGAAGTTTGTATTACTAAAATACCTGAAGGCCCACGTTCAACCATGTGCTAAAAATGTAGAGCCCATCGCTGTATCTAAATGCACAGGCATTAGACATGTTTACACACTTTCTGTTTCTGTTTCATTTCTAACACTGCACCATTTTTCTCTTCGTGGGGAAAATCCCCCAAACTCAAATGATCTTCAGACGTTATGATAAACAATGACCATATATCCATACGCTCTGTTTCCCTGAAATCACTCATGAGCCCAGATCATGAATACAATCTATACACTGTAGACAATTTCAGACAGCTGCATTCCAAAAAGCGTGTTCGGCTCATCAAACAGTTTTATATCAAACAAATGCATATTAAGAACCTGTTTAGTGTGCACGTGGTGCATTAGCCTGCTGGACATACTCAGGTGGGCTGTGGTGTTTAAATGACGCAGTGAAGTCAATCATGCAAATACCACTTCAGGAACTGAGACTCATCAGACCAGATTACTTTGAGTTACTGTTGCCTTTCTATCAGACATTCTTCTCTGACCTCTGACATCAACAAGACATTTTTGCCCAGAAAACGCTGCTCTGTTTCATACTTTCCGCTGTAAGCCCCAGGGATGGTTGGGAGGGAAAATCCCGGTAGCTCAGCAGTTTCAGAACTACTCAGACCAGCCCACCTGGCACCAGCAGCCATGCAACGTTCAGAGTCGCCAAATCACATTCTGGTGCTTGGTGTGAACTTCAGCAGGTTGTCTTGATCATGTCTACGTGCATAAATACACTGAGTTGCTGCCACAGTTGGGGGATTATATATATATATATATTAATGTGAACTCCAGTATGTATACTTAATAAAATGACTGGATAGTTTTCATACATACATAGACATTGCACATAGGCACAATATCACTTTAAATGGTTATTAAGTCACAAAATACAGATAATATTGTGTCAACACTGGGTGCTGTACACAGTCAGATTTAATCTTTTATTATACTGATATGGGTATTTACTGGTATTGTGTTTATATCATTATATTAGTCACACACACACTGTATTAATGAACACTGTATGCTTTAGATTAGTAGGATTGAGCTGAGGCCTGATATATTTACTTTAAGTATGCTGGAGGCCTCAGTGAGATTCAGGTACATCTTTGGTTCACGTGACGTTGCATCACCTTATGTTGCATTTCAGGTCACTTTATGACAGTGTGCCCCTCTGCAGACCCACTTGCGTTTCTGTAGTATGAATTTGTATGGGTGTAACCTTTAGCCAAGTGGGGACTGCCTAGAGAGTGTTTTCATAGGTGAGGCTTAAGTGGGGAGATGATTCATCACTGTGACATCTGCCAGAGCTGTTATAAGCCAAGAGGTATCCCCGTGACGTGTACACCTTTAAGCATGTGGCTGATGAAACATGGTCGAAGCACGATCAGTATCAGGTTTCAGGGGATGCAAATTAGTCAGAGACAAAGAAGAAAGTGGAGAAAGTCCCTCAGAGAGTAGTATATATAAATTGCCCTGCTGGGTGTCGCCCAAGGGGGTCTATCTCCTTTGGCATGCTATGCTAACTGCTTAAGGCTACACTCCCGCTTAACTGCTTTCTGTTGTTTAACTTTGTGCACAATAAATCCTTGAAATGAATCCTGCTCATCTTCTACGGCGTTAATGGAAATTTTGATTTTAATTGTGTCTGTACTCTGAGATGGAGTTCCCTCTGTTGGGGGAAAGAGACGGTGGGGAAGCCAGACCACGACCAACAAGTGACCAACATGTTTTATCCTTGAATGAATTAAAAAAAAAAACATTGTGGAGTTAAAAATATTTTTTAGAAGAATCATCTGAATGTTATTTAAACTCATATCCATGATTAAAAACTTATAAAGAGCAGAATAAAAACATATTAAGGCAGGAGGACTAAAACCTTCTTGAGCACATTGCAAGCCAACCACTAATTTGTTACCGAAACTTTACAAAAGTAAACTTCTTCTTGGCAGGTAATGAGCACACTAAAATAAAAATAGGGAACGGAGCAACTCTGAAAGCGATTGTGTGTCTAAAATAAATCCATCGCTGAACACTGCTTACCTGAACTAATGATAAGACTGGGAAAGGCATCCTAAAATTATAGCAAATTAATTTTCTTCTCTAAAAGGAACCCTTCCACATTTGAATACAAGTATGCACTGTCTTTGCATCAGCTTTCTGGCCTGAATGTACTATTATTATTATTGTTAACAAATAAGATGCCATGTAAATTTAGGATCAATAATTATTAACCCTGCCCTACATGAAAAATGCAGTTATCCAAATGTCCAAAAGAGGGCATGCTATAACTTCCTGTTACAGCACAACAATGCAGTCACTCACACCGAGGACGTGACCCCATTAACTCAGACCTTGTGTGCTTGAAGATAAATAAAAAAAATTATGAGAAAATAGAAAATTTTTAAAAATAATAATAATACTAAAACTAACTTTGTTTAATTCAGACACATTTTGCACTACAACTTAATCTTAATGAGGCAACACTACAAATATGTACCTAATGTAATTACTTCTGAGTCAATCACAGAACATGAACCTGATACAACTTATGTAACACTTTGGGAAGCGTAATAAGGTCAATTTCAATTCACGTTAAAAAGAACAGTTGTCAGCCGTTCGGCTCTACAAGGAAACCACACAGCCACTTCCTTGATCGATGCGGTTTAGGTGGACTGAAGTATTAACAGAGGTACAGGCAACTGAAACCAAACTGCAGTTGTTGACTTAATACTTGACAGTGTTTTGAGGTTTCACCTAAAGTAGAAGAAACCCTGATCCTTTACAAGTAACCGTGCTGCAGTGTCAGGGAGGAAGCCCACTGTGAAACGGTCAGTGACAGAAAATTCAAGCTGAATCCCAACAGACTGTTAAAAGCACAGATATGAAGCAGCTTTAATGGTGATGAATGTACAGCTACATGAGTGGAAAATACAATTTGTTACTGTAGCAGTAATGACAAAAAACAGGTCCTTCTGGTTTTTATAAAGGCATGCAGGACAACATTGCCTATGTGCAGTTAGAGCGAACAGTGTAATGAGAAACATAATTAACATCAAATTTCATAAATTAATCCTTTGTTGGTTCCAGCAACTCAAAAGTAAAGATTGCTAGATTTACTCGTCATTCTCAGAGACAGCAGACTGACTCTGCACAGTGCAGCTGCACATTTTCTCTTTTCTGACGTTTAAACTGGTTAAAACATATTTAGCAAAAATACTGATAGTGATTAAACCTCACAGTTTCAACACTGCCACACCCATATTCCCCGCGCATCGTTCTTACTTTTATTCATTAAAATATTCAAATACATTTCATGTCTATCAACTAATACATAATGAAAGTCCCCCAGGCTTCAAGCCAGAAAGAATTTTCAGCAGGACGCGTGCATGCGGGGTGTTAGCATTAGCATGCTAATGCTAACGCTAACCACTGAGCTGGTGAAATCCTCAGCCCGGCGCAATGGCGTCTGAGCCTGGCGTCTCAGCCTGGCGCAACGCCGGCCGATCAACCGCTGGCTAGCAGACTGTCCCCATTGCATATTTGCATTTTTCAGATAATATTGACCCATTGCAGGAACAAGCAGCTCACATGTCGTAAAGCCTCCAACAGTGGAGTTAATTAAGCAAATACTTTATGTATCATACTACCCCCCCATTCAGAATTTATTTGTACACATAATTATATATTAAATGAAAAAGCCATATTCTTTCTCACTGTTCACAATAAGAAACTTGCGCTCACCAATTTTTTTTAAAAGATACCAAAAGTTAAGTTAGTGAGAGAACCTTTCTACCACAACATGCAACAATTTCACCTCCCACATGATCTCATTTGCTATTGAACTTGACGTCATCATACTTGACTATTTTCCCATCGCGAGTCACCACCTCCGTCTGCTCCCATGTTCCCATCTGCCCATTTTTCTCCTCAAATCGCCGCACCACCACCCTCCCCGTCTCTGGCAAGTTGCAAGGAAGATCCTTCGCAGCCTCGTTTAACAACTTCATTTTCATTAAGTCCTGTGCAATTTCCGTTCCCCCTTTCGGCGCCAGATCCTGATTTCTGTTTCTGTCCTCTTGCCTCTTGGGGGGAGAAGCAAGGAGCAGTCCGGCTCGAGGCAAAGCTTTCATCTCTGGCCTGGGTGAACGCTCAAACATCGCCCCTGAAGGCCTATCAGGGGGTGACTGATTTTTGCCAAACTTGTTTAATGGAAATGGATCTTTGTTCAGTGGAAAAGCACCTCGATTCCCTGGTGATATGTCCCTGATTCCTGGAGAAACACCTCGATTCCCTGGTGATATGTCCCTGATTCCTGGAGAAACACCTAGATTCCCTGGTGATTTGTCCCTGATTCCTGGAGAAACACCTCGATTCCCTGGTGATATGTCCCTGATTCCTGGAGATGGGTCCCTGTTCAGGGGTGATGGAGATGGGCTTCTGGCATTAATTTGTGGTACAGGTGGTTTAAGATGCTCTTTTTGAATGGGTACTTTGGTGACACTGTCTGCAGCTCTTCGTAAATCACTAATGACGCCTCCCATGGAGGCCCTCATAGTTGGGTCTTCCGCTACCATTCTGCACACAGCGTTGCAGTACGGCTGGTCCTTCAGGACTTCCTTGATCTTTTCAGGACAGACACTGGGTGTGTACAGACGAATCCGGGCACAGAGCTCAGCGATGATTTTGCCCATGGCCCAGACATCTGAACGCTGATTTCGCTGGCTGTACCTCTGCAGCACCTCAGGAGCCGAGTAAGCCTCATTCCCCATGTCCATTGCAGAGTTTAAACCACGTTTGAAGAACTTTGCCAATCCCAGGTCAATAATTACTGCTCTGTTTGTGTTGTGCTCCACCTAAAAGACAAACACTGTTCACCAAACATGAAATAACGTTCTGACAAATATACATCTCATATAGCTTGTATACTGTAGGTGGGTATTGTACAAGCAGCTTCTTTGAAGAGTCTGACAATGAGAAAACTGCCAGCTTCTCTATTCTTTATTTTATCATTTGTCTAGTTTGATGATTTTTAGGCAACTGTCTCTTAAGGACTTAGTATAAAATATGCCTAAGCTGATTTTCTTTCATGGCAATTGAGAAAAACACAGCAATAATAAAAAAACCTCTTTTTTCCACAGAGTGAATGATTACCTTTATTTTACATTCACCCATATCCTCATATCTGGCCCACTTGTTCAAAAGGTCATTACATTAACAAGCTCAGCTTCCACTCACCATGATGTTTTCAGGCTTGAGGTCTTGATGGACGATATCTTTGGAGTGGAGAAGAAGCAGCCCTTCACACATGCCGACGATGATGGTGCCTTTAGCAGCTGCAGTTAACTGTAGACATAAAAGTTAGAGACCGAGTTTAAAGATCAAAGCAAGTTTCATGCTATGCTGAGTTGGAAGTCTTTTTCTGATAGCCTTGAATTATAGCTTCAGTTGTGCAAGGAGGAACACAATGAGCACTGCCAGAGCTACAAAATGACCTCCAGCAGCCACTGGGTTCAAGGCCTGATGACCCGACGTGGAGCCTGGTTGGCATTTTCAAAAGAACACCAACGTTGGCAGATCCACCACTGGCACCATGTGCTTTTAACAGATGAGAGCAGGTTCACCCTGAGCACATGCGACTAGAGAACGTTATGCTGCCTTTAATATTGTTCAGTATGACCGGTTTGGTGGTGGGTTGGTGATGGTCTAGGAAAGCATATCCATGCAGGGGCGCACAGACCTCTACAGGTTAGGAAACAGCATCCCGACTGCCATTAGGTATCAGGATGAAACCCATGGACCCACTGACAGACCCTACGGTGGTGCAGTTGCTCCTGTGTTCCTCCTGGTGCACAACAATGCTCAATCTCATGTGGCGAGAGACTTCAGAGCCTCCTGAACACCATCCGTCAACTCATTAGGAGAATGAACCAGTGTTGTCTGATATACATAAAGCATACAGGGACCAAACAATCTACATGATTTTTGGGGTATCTGTTTTTGGGATTTATTTTAAATTCAGCCTTCTGTAGGTTGATACTTGTCATTTCCAACAGCTGATGCAGCATCCTTTGGTTCCTAATAGATTACCAAGTCCATATCAGTATAGACATTCAGCCTGATGTTTTTCCCCCTTTATGATCTGATGTGTTCTCAAAGTTTAGCAGTATAATATGTCAGCAATTGTTCTTTAAAAATTGGTTTACATGCTACACAAACGCACACAGCAAAACAACAGGGTGAGTCAAATGTCAGTGGTGACCTGCAAACCTTGTAAAAATACTGAAAAGGCAAGAAAAAATGTTGTCTAGTATGTAAGCTTACCTGTATTTTAGACTTTGATGCCTTGAAGATGGTGGTCTCTAAGTCCTCTCCAAAGATAAACTCTAGTGGAATGACCCATTTTCCATCTCTGAGAGTTATGTTGCCCAGAAGCTTCACTATGTTGGGATGATTTGCTTTACTGCAGATCAGTTGTAACAAGTCATGGAGAAAAGAAAAAAAAAGCCAAAATCAAAACAAAAAGAACAGTTTTTGTTTGGCTAAAAGTTGAGAAACATTCGGGATCATCTAGTCTCAGCTGAGGGAATTCTCTATAAACATCCACGTTTTCCTTCCCAGAATGAATCAAAAAACTATGAAGTACACAAGTTTTTGTCTCAGCTAAATGCAAGTTTATGCACTTGCAGGCCACTTTATTAGGTACATGCATTCAAAAGTTTTACACCTCTACTGTATTTAATAAACCAATCATGTACTGTAGTAGCAACTCAGTGCATTCAGGCACGGTAAAAATCTGGTAAAAACGACCTTCTGAAGGTCATTTTAATCAGAGTTTAGCATCAAATCAATTAAACTTCTGAGAAATTGATCTGATCGGTTACTGTACATACAGGGTTGTAAATCAGTTTCAGCTTGGTGTTAATGACATTAATAACAGGTGCCCCAGAGGGGCAACAATGAGACAACCCCCCAGAACAGGAATGGTTTTACAGGTGGAGGTGGCTGACACTTTTCCCATCTTTTCTACCTGTTAGGAGCAAAATGCTCTGTGGACCGTTGAAGATACAAAAGAATGAGTAAAAGAAATGTGGGAGGGAAACTAGATTAACCTGTTTTTAACCAATCAGATCCCTCCGGCGCAGGGAGGGTTCTGGTTTTCATCTGGGTTGTGGTTGGGAGGAAAATGTAATCATTAACTTTTAACCATAACTTATATATTTTTGATATCAATTTAGGGGTACGGAGTTTTATAAATTCTGTTAAGTTCAGATAATTTAAATGAAATCTTTCCTGTTTGATGGAGTTCGATTGCTGATATTCAATAAATTTACTGTTCTTCTTGAAATGAAGGTTCTACCTTGAATAACATGTTCTAGATTCTTTATTCCTTTCTCTTGCCATGCTGGAAAAATTAGTACTTTTCAGACACATATCTGGATTCTTCCAAATGGGTGTTAGTTAACATGGGATAAGTGAAGACTTGGTTATTTAAAAAAATTCCCACCACCAACACATTCACTCATTCATATCAAGGAGTGGTTCTGTACACTGCTAAACATAGGCATAGTTGTATTTAGATTTAATTTGTTACCCACAGTTTTACACCATTATACCGCAACCATTTTCACATCTTCTTAGCCATTATCGATTAACAGAACAAGTTCTATACTTATTAAGTGTAACATTTTGTAGCATTCAATACTGCTTGCTTTTTAATGTTAAAATCCTCACTCAGTCCTGGGTGTTCGGCCTAATATCTGTTGCTCACACAGCTTTTTGTTTTTTCTTTCCCTAAAGTTCCAGCTTTAAATGTAAACATATTCATACATATTTATTTCACTTTGTGGTGGTACAACAGTTTTCTGTGGCTTCATTATGTCTTCATACAGTTTATACAGCTTCTTGTGCTTACTTGTACACTTCGCACTCCCTCTCCAGGTCTTTCCTGCTGATGAGGTGTTGAGGGACTTTCTTCACAGCAGCCCAGGTATCATTGTACTTCTCCTTGTACACCTTCCCAAAACAGCCCTGTGCGATGGTGCCGGTGGAGAACGCCATCTAGGAGACGCTGTGAGAGCCTGAGAGTGAGGGTACGGTCATTTGACAGTCAAAATAAATGGTGTGATTACAAGGAGAGAAAATAAACATGGTTTCTGCAGTACACGTCAGTTTGGTGGCAGCTACAATATATGTTTGTGTGGTGATGAGTGATCACGAGTAATATCTGGTTCTTTTAGTGTTTTGATGATCTTGGAATTACTCTCTGTGTCCTGCTACTGGCACGAGCTGCTGTGAATTTGGGTGATAAAAGAGCAATTCAACAAAGCAACCTGCAACAATAAGGTCATTTTAAGGGCTTTAAATATGATCACATTTTCCTCAGGAACAGTTCAAAGCTACTTCCTCTTCACTAGAGCATGCCTTGAGGCTATATGAATGTACTGTATGTATACATTTTAGACCATGTTGATGTAGCTTTAAAGATTGAGATTAAATACAAAATATTAGAAGCTAATATAATAATTGCTGTTATAGAATAAACTATGCAACACAGGGTAGTTCTAACTACTTTAGACAGATATTGATCTTCCTCGCAGTCAGCGCTGACAGGTAAAAGTAAAAGAGCAAATAAACGCAAGGCTTTCAAATGTCACTGAGTGTGTGTACATTTAGGGTATTGCCATTTTAACTCACACCAACTTCAATTTGCTTTCTTTTCCATATGCGGCTGAGAACCTGAATGTAATCAGGAACCAAATGAGGCTGACAAAACAAAGTCTGGACACACTGGTTCTGTAATCCTACTGAAGTCTTTCACCCAAATGTTCGCTGGTTCCAACACACTACACATGAACACACAAAATATTCCTTGAAAGGGTGTGCCGCCTCTTCTGAGTAACACTGGAGATTCCACGGTTCACTTATGAATAACAAAATGTTGCTCAGCCTGATAATCTGATTGAAATACCATTGTGTTTTACTAATGAGAATTAACTATGAAATAGAAATACATTTCTTTGGCTGCAAAAAGTACTGAAAAACGGGCAGTCTACTCACCTCAGTAACTTAACAATAAGCAAACCTGTTGTTTATTAAGTACGTTTAATGCTCTGATCTACAATCATACTTATTATTTAAAAAATAAAGAAATAAAAGTGACTTCAGGTCAGCATTTTGCAGCTCATTTCACACGGACTCTGAGCCGTACACTTTTTATCAGGATGATTGAAATAGGCTGAAAAACTGTATCAGTTTGTCTTTGGATCACGGCTGCATGAAGAAGGCAGTTTTTTAATGTAAAAATACTTTAATGTTTAAATTTGTGTTTGCTAACATGACAATTAAGTCACAGTATCCGAAAGACTAAAGGCTTTACAAACATGCTGCGCATAAATGAGAAGCTAATCAGGAAATGCGTTCTGTTCAATTACTGAATTCTACTTTAATTTAAACCGCTCAGAGCTAAAAATCGATATAAACCATGATTTGTTTGATTTCTGCTTTACTCTAGATTTTTGTTTAAACTTAGCTAAATCTAATGCGTCTCATGTTAACCTACAAAAACGTTCCTCTTACCTTTCTGCTGTTGAGGGAATGCAGCCGCATCAGGTCTGAACATGAGTTCACATAGTTGTCTCTTTTTGAGCGAGTTCCACACCTCCTTGGTTTTAATAATGAGCAAACACTCAAAGTCATTGCAGGTGAAGAAAGAGAAATGCACAGGTCTGAGCTAATGACTGGTGCACCACATGTGACGGGTGACACTGGGGTTGTAGCCAGAGAGGAAATTAAAATTTAGATCTGAAAGACGCTAATGCACAACATATCAGCAGCACCCATAATCTAATCAACTACAGCGGCCGTAATGGCAGGTGAGACTTTATGCCTGGGCTATGCATTAGTCATGAAACAATATGCCATTCATGCTGAAACATAGTCCCCAATATTACACATCATTCATGGTCTGGGGCACCACAGAGTTGACCACTGATTTGATATAAAAAGATGAAATGAATGGTGAAATAAGCAACAAAAAAAAAAGTCCTTATACAAAATAATACAGTATAGAAATGCCTACCTAACGACTGAATTCCCATGAGCCTTAGCTGTCTTGTCTTTTATACTTTTAGGATACTAACGTGATAAGATGATAAATTAGATGACACTGCAACTGCTAAACATTAGTAAGCTAGCATGTACTAGCATGCTGGTGTTAGCTTCAACCTAAAACTCCCACCTTTACACAAAATGTGGGTTTGGTTCATTATTTTTTGTAACAATACTTGGCGATGAATCTTTTTCTGTAGGTGAGTCTGGCACATTTATAAAGAAAAACATTTGCGGGTTGAGCAACAGAGTTGAATGTGGGTTGCGCCCATGAAAAACTTGCCAAATCTTCTCTGCCAACAAAAAACAGCTTACTCTGGTACTGACTCTTGTTTTGAGTTCCTGATACTCCAGATGCTCAAAGACTCATCATCTCCCCAACTGAATGCTGTGGTTCCCACGCGTGGCACCTAATGCATATATGACTGTACTGTATATGCAGTCTATTATTAGCTAGTAATATTGCTGACTTCAAACTCCATCCTATTTTTGGCTTGATGTTATATTTACTGTAATAAGGTGCGGTTCAGTCTTGTAAAATTACTGTTAATATATTAAATGTGTGGTGACTCAAGAGTTGCACTTAATTGTTGTTTTTAAAGGCATTTTTCTTCTTTATTTCACATTTACAGCGCTAACGTAGATTAGATCAAACATTTAAAAAATGCAGAACTATAAAAATGTTGTGGTTTCACGAGGTGACTCACTAGGTAGCAGCATGCACTTATGTCTTCATCTTTCCTCCCACATTTACAAAGTTTTCTTGTAATGATGTACAGGTTTTCCGTCCTAATGTGCCCTGTCATAAACTGTAAGTACAGTGATTAGAGTTGTTTAGTTTCCTCAGCAGAACTGTATTCCTTAAAAAAGAGAAGAATAGAAAAAAAAGCTCTGACCGATAACTGTGACCAAATAGGCAAGTAGCATTGCTATACGTTTATCTTGAAATAGCTTATATCAATAGAGCCGCAAAATCTTATCTTCAAAAGTTAGTTAAAAGCCTACTGAGGGTTAGCAGCTTGTCCAATTCAGGGTCGCCTTTGTACTGGGAAAGAGGCAGCACACACACACATCCTGGACAGATCTTTGTGTGTTAGCCTATCATTGCTAACACAGAGACAGACCACCGGTCACACTCGTACCTACAGCAAATTTAGAATTACCAGGTAACCTGTGCAGAATTTCCACATTTACCACTCAAATACTAAGAGGAGACGAGCACCAGTCTGCAGAGCCTCACTATGCTAACTGTGCTACATGCTATGTAGTGAAACCGTATTGCTGTCCCTCTGCATGTCGCTATTAAGTTTGAACACTTTTTTCTATACTTTAGTTAGCTGGTGTATATGCTGCACAGTGTTGTTTTAATCAACAACTGTATGTGTGTAACGTATTCTTTTGCTGAGCGATCATAAAACTGCTGTGAAGAGACACTAGGTGAGGCACGCAGTTCTCGTGCCTCATGGCAGGGGGCGCTGGTGATTCCAGGGATTCTTCCTACGTCTCCTCGGCTGCAGAATAATAGAATTAGACAGCAAGCTACAGTAAACAGTTAGCAAACAAGTTATCGATGCTGTTCTTCAAAAGGAGCCGTTTTTACAGGACACCTT
>VOQJ01044322.1:0-11491 GCA_015052665.1 Apistogramma diplotaenia | reverse complement strand
TGCAGAGCAGTGCATAGAGAGCTTAATGGAATGGGTTTCCATGGCCAAGGAGCTGAATCCAGGCCTTACATCACCAAGTGCAATGCAAACTGCACATGATACAAGGAACTGCCAAAGTAAGACAGGAAATGACTAAACAAAGACCAGGACTGAGGCATGTGAAGTTCACTGAGATGGAAGACAAACAATATACGAGACAGACTAAAGACAGCACACCGCAGACTAAACCCTGAAACACGAAACACACAGAACAAAAAGCTCCATCAAAAGGAAAGATATAAACTAGAGACCCTTGTATCAAACGGCAGCAAATTATCAACCCCAAAAGCAAATCATCAACCCCAAAAATCACATACTCAGAACCCTGGGTCAACAACCAGGGACCATAGCAGTCAGATGCAGTAGTGTAAAGCACGTCGTCACTAGACTTGAGAGCAATGCAGATGTGTTCTCTGGAGTGATGAATCTTCACTTCTCCACCTGGCAATCTGATGGATGAGTCTGGGTATGATGGTTGCCAGGAGAACGGTACATGTCTGACTGCATTGTGTAAAGTTTGGTGCAGGGAGGATTATGCTGTGAGTTTTCCTTTTTCAGGAGTTGGGCTTGGCCACTTAGTTCCAGTTAAAAGAAATCTTAATGCTTCAGCATACCAAGACATTTTGGATAATTTCATGCTCCTAACTTTGTGGGAGCAGTTTGGGAATGGTCCCTTCCTGATCCAACGTGACTGCACACCAGTGATGCCAGGTTTAATAAAATAGATTAGCTTCTCTAAAAGTGCTAAAAGTATAACCAAGGGTTTTGCTAATACACTACCTTTGTTATTCAGTAATATCTTTAATCCAGTAAGTCATGTCAAACAGTGCTGAGGCCTTTTATTTATTTATTAATATTTTTAATATATTTTCTTTAAATCAATGTGTAGGCCTGTTTTTCTGAGCTCATTAACTGCTGTTTCTTCAGAGATGTGTGGTCCTCAGGACAGCCACACTGAAAACAAGATTTATAGAATATGATGCATCTGCTCACGCTTAACCATCTGCAGCAGTAATACTGATCCACAGAACATCGACAGGAACATTTTTTGGAAGAATAATTACTTTTATTTTTGATACTTCATGTACAATTTGCCAGCAATGCAGTTTTTTTCTGTAGTGAGGTGTTTCGTAGTTTTATTGCTTCTCTTGCTAAAGGAATTGCTCTGAAACGTCCTCCACCACTCATCAATGTCGGCTATAATTAAACAAATGGTTTAACTATAGAAATAATATTTTATCATTTTTCAGCCAGGAATGAGGGCAGAAAGGTGAAGGTGTGCAGGAAGAGTGCAGCAAGCTGCGGGAGGCTGTCGGTGTGTGTGTTTGTGCGTGTGTGTGTGTGTGTGTGTGTATATATATAAAGACATGCAGCTTATAATGGTATATTCTAATCAGATTCATTTTGTCCTGTTGGACAGAGTGGGTGTCTCTGTTTGACTTTCTGTATAAGCCACTAAATGACATGAATATGTAGTGTGAAGTCCACCGCAGTGTTACTGCTGAACAAATCCAGTTTAAAGTCTTATTAGAAGACTAATGAAACACTATAAAAAGGTGTAAGCCAAGGCTACGGTTTCATGGAAATTAACATTGCATACATCCTTCGTGGGTCATGTTTGTTTGGTGACATTAAAATGGCACAAACAGAATCTCAATGGGAGTTTTAGGGACAGATCTACATCGCTGTTCTCCTCAAAAGAAAACTGTTGATGTTCAGAATCTGTCAAGAGTTGTCTCGTTTTGTTAGAGTTCAACATACCACACATCTGACACACCACCATCACTTCTACCACTCTCACACTTCTCCCACCACTTCCCCAGGGTTACATATTACACAGTATAATGTCGGATCCTTATCCTCCTCCCCATGTACTTAACCTTGTATCTTACCTGTGTGTTTTCTGTGAGTCAACAAAGATAACAGCCAGAGAAATCCCTGCCTCGGCGGCCACACGCTGCAGGGTTCGGCCGTTCCGTGGATGCACATGGAGGAGGCAGAGGACTCATGGGAGAACATCTCCCTGGAAATGAAACATCATCCACCTTTGTGTGTCAGCTCTGCCTCCTCTCCTCAGCTGCTTTTACACCTACATCGTCCTCCACTTTGTCCGTCCCAGTCCTGTTACTCTCTACTGCCTCCCCCTCCTTTTCCATCTTCCACCCTCCTCTCTGCTTCACATCAAAGATGTGAAAACTCATAAATACGGTGGATGTTTGTTTTAGATTTGGTGCAGATTTAATAGAGAGAGTTAGAGGAGGGTTGTAGTTTACAATCCCCTTTCGATTTTTAGATTATGTAACATTACGTAATTGCATCTGTAACTGTAAGAGCATTTGGGAGGCGCTTGACCCTGTGCTTGGTGCAGTATTCTTTGACAAAATTTCGATTTGAGTTCCCCTGACAATTTTACCAATAAAGATGGCATAAAGCACAACCGAAGCCCCCTGGGTTTAAAATAATGGCAGCTCTGAAGAAAAGGGGGTTACTTCTTCACCTGATGCTTCTGATACTTGAAAGTGTAACACATGATTTAGGATGTTGGATGAGCCAAAAAAAAGGTGTTCTGACTATACACGCATTACAGTTCTATGATTTTTTTTTTCCTCTGTTGAATCTCACAAGAAAGAAAGGAATAAAGAATGCTTAGACAAGGAATCCTGTTCTCACTTCGATCCATCTGTTTTCTGCTCCTTTGCTGTATCTCCTTTTTCTCCTTATCTTCATTAACCTTTTTTCTGCTACATGCACACAACACGGTCTTTTGCCAACCACACCCAGCATTTTAGACTCAGAGCGATTGTTTGCCACAATCAGAACACAATAGTTGGAGAACTCCCTGTCGTACCTGAATATCAGCAGGCCAATTTGCCTGAAGAGTTCCACACTGCTTCACTTAATAGCAAATCATAATGAAAATTGTAGGTTTATGAACCAGAAAGAAAGAAAGGGAGGAAAAAAAGTAAGGAGCGCTGTTTGGTTTCTAAGCAACAGTTAACGCTGGGTGCAGCGAGAGCTGCAGGGTGGGTTCCTGAGTTACCATGTTTCTGTCTTTGTCTCCACATTCTCTTCCTGAGGAATTTGACCTGCCTGACCTCACTGAATATGTCTGGATTTACCCTCCCCTCTGACACACAATTACAGCACAGTGTAATCGAAAACCTTTATGACAGCAATTCTTACTCCCTGCATTATCGCCTTTTCGTGGTACAGGTAGCTTTAGTCACAAAGCCATGTGCGCTGTAAATGACATGCGGGTTCATTTTGGCATATCTTTAGACTTTAAAAAAGCCATCCATGTTTCCCGTTGTGTGTTGGCATGACGTGCTACATGTAAAGCTGTGGGAGCCGCTGCAGGCGTGTGCAGTTCAAACAAAGAACCCCGATAGATGTTCACTCCAGTGTGTCAACCCATCAGTGGAAATTCATCTGTCATATTTCACCGTTTGTAAAAAACATAAGAAAAGAGGCCGTCATTTTGTGCAAACAGAAATAATAAATAGGAGAAGATCGATTGAGAATGTGCAGAGAACTATAATCACATAACACAAAGCAGAAGGAAATTCAGCAGAACATAATGCTAATTTTAAGACAAAATTGTTGAAATCCAGACAACTGGAAATGCTAATTATCAGTCACAGATTGCACTCAGCAGGACAAGAAAAACCTTCAAATATAGTGTTCAAAATTACTATAAAGATATTCTTGTGCAATAGCTGAAATTCAGACTACCAAAACAGACTTGCTGTCCAAGGTGATGACTGGTGGAAAGGAAGGCTCACTCATGAAGCCCCCCATTAGGAACACCTGTACACCTGCTAATTCATGCATAATCAGCAGCAGTGTGAAGCATAACTAAAGGTCAGGAGCTTTCACTAATGTCATCCCAGGGACCTTTCATACACAGCAGAAAGTCTAGTCAGGTCATGTTCACACAGCGTTTTATTTTCACGCCTAACATTTACATTTTAATATTGAGGACACCTACATATAACTTGGGCAAACGCTGACGATCCTGCTTACATTTGAAAGCTCCAGGATTAAATGCAGGTTTGCTTTTGGAATCAGTGAAGGAGACCCCAGTGTTTGCTGATGTGGCCCTCCCTGAGTTTCTCTTTAACACGACCCTTTTCCAAAAGAAAATAAAGACATCTGCCTAGACTAGCAGTGGTTAATTCAACATGGATATAATGAATTAGAGGTGTTGCTGACCTTGTTGTTTATCCTAGCAGCTGTTCTACAGCTAAATCTTGCATTTTATCATGCTGCTACGCCCACATTCTTTGTTTTTAATGATCTTTCTTTTTGTATTTTCACAGTTTTCCATTCTTGTTTAAATCTTAATGCAAAGCACTTTGTAACTTTTCAAGGAAAGTGCTACATGAAAAAGTGCATTGTTTTGTTTATTATTATAAATGAACCTGAGGCTTATACTTTGTGTATGTAAATATCCATGCAATATGCATTTAAGGCACATTGGTATGGACAAAGATTTAAAAATAGAAAATGCATGAATGTAGCGTTAGAAGGGTTTTAAAAATGAATAACAGATTCAGTTATGCAGATAGAATTGCACTGTTCACTAGAAGGTCAGCCTCTAGCCTCCTACAAGCTCACAGAAAGGTTATGGCTGCTCTCCTTACAACTGTGAGCACAGGGTTACCAAAACTGGGCAGCTGGAGGCTTGTTCAATTCTTGCAAAGGCTGGAGAAGCTTAATTTGAGCCATAATTTCACATTAACAGCATGAATCCCTGAACCCAACCTGCCATATGTCTACAGCAGTGTTGGTGTAATGGGTTTCTTGGCCAACTCTGCACTCTTTTACACCAATCAATAGTCTGAATGCCACAGACTGTCTGAGTATTGGTGCCAAATGCATACATCCGTTATGGCCCTGGTTTAACCCTTTCTAATGGTTGCTACCAGCTGGAAAAAGCAACGTGTCACAATCAAAAATCATCTTTAACTCCATGAACAGGACAGTGAGTTCAGTGGACTTACAGTTGTGGTTGAAAGTTTACATGCACTCATCGTTGGCATAAATGTCATGGGAATTCTGGGCTTTTAATGATTGATAGGGTTGGATGGGTGCACAGCATACAACTTTAATAGCTTTCAAGAGCAAGAATTTAATTAGTTTTGGATTTTTTCTAACCCACAGGGTCAAAGGTTTACATACACTCAAATATATACATATTAGTCCTGCTATCCGTTATTTAAATAATTTAGTATTCTATGGATTATTCCATCAATCAGTTGAGAAAGAAAGAAGAAATATTTCTGTCTTATTAATGAGGAATAATGAATATTCAGAAATATAAAAGAAAAGGTATTTTTAAACAAAGTGCTCTTTGGTTTCCATTTTAGAAATTGCAATGCTTTTAATTTTGTTTCTTAAATGCAAAAATAAATAAATGATCACAAGTACAGTAATGTCAAGTACAATAAGGTATACTGTACATACAACTTAAACTAAGGCATAAAATACAATACTTTGTCTTCTTGGAGGTTTTCTTACATCAGTAGGGTTCTGACAGTGTTCTGACAGTATCTCCTGGATGAGACAGATTTGATGTGTGTGTGTATGTGTGTGTGTGTGTATGTGTGTGTGTGTGTATGTCTGCTTGTTTAAGTGTGCAAATGAATTAATGTGTGGTTGTGAGCTTTTATAGAAACATGTGTTAGCTGCAATGAAGAAAAGGAACCATATTAGCATTCTCAGAACTGAGGTTTGTCCTCTGCTTTGATGTAACGTTTCCTGCTGTGTTAATAATTTATTTTAATAATAATTCAGCTGTTGTCCAATCCAACAGCACCAGGTCAGTGGCTCAGAGTTTTACTTCCCCATGTATGAAAAAAAGCTTTTAATTTTACATTTTTAAATATTAATACAACTTATTTTAATTAATATAATATTTTATTTATATGAATATGAATCTGTAAAATAATGTTATTAAACCAGCCCTGTGACAGACTGGTGTCCTGTCCAAAGTGTGTCCTGTCTCTTGCCCTTTGACATCTGGAATAGGATACGTGACCTTGAATTGGATAGGCAGGAAAAATGGATGGATGGATGGATCCACCAGCTTATACCCAGTAAAGGTTTTAATGGTGATTACATGTGCATGTTTTCAGTAGAGTTCAGGTTAGGGTTTTGGTGAAGCTATTCCTGAAGCTCAGTGTTAGTCTGCTTTACAGAGCCAGCTTTGATACATGTTTGGGATCACTGCCCTGTTGGAACACCCAATTATTTCTAAATTTCAATGGTTTAGCTGCTGATTTGAGGTGAATCTCATCAGTCATTTTCATTTTTTTTTATCCACTTTGTGCACTGTACTAGTACCACTGGCAGCACAGCAGCCCCAGAACATGATACTGCCACCACCTTGCTTAACAGTTGCCACAGTGTCCTTAGGTTTGGCCGAACAGCTTGATCTTTTTCTCATCTGATCATAAACCTTTTTTCCAGAAAGCATTTGGCTTTCTTTTCTTTGGTCTTGTCACATTAGAAGACATTGTGGCGCTGAACCTTCAGCACCACTTATCAAAATATTAAAGTGAGTGGATGTAAATTTATGAGCTCGTGTGAATTAGAGAAAATTCAAAATAAACGTAAACTTGTGCACTAAATTCTTGTTTTATAAAGTCATTAAAGATGGATGCTGTGCAATCATTCCACCCTGTAAAAAACAGGTCAAAGACATCATTAAAAGCCTAAAATTACCATGGCATTTGTGTCCATGAAGAGTGTCTGTAAACTTCTGACCACAGCTGTTGGTGTCCAGTGAGAGCCGTTTTGGTTCAGCATAGCTGGAGATCGACAGCTTAGCTGAAAAATCTACAGAACTGATGCAATCGTGCTGTCATGAAGCAGAATTTTAAAGAAAGCTTTCCAACTCCCTGTGGAATCTGTGCCACTGAGAAGTGAGGTTGTTTGAAAATAAAGAGGGTCCTAACCAGTTATTAAATTGCCCCTGATAAAGTTATTGTGTGATTGTGTGTATCAGAAGAAAAAAAGAGATGGTCTGGTTCTGCTTGTGCCTGCAGTGGGGTGAAACATGGAGGTGTATGGGGGACGATCAGACAGAAGACCATCTGAGAGCAAGGCACACACTCCATCTGGACGCACATTCACTGTGAAAAAGAGTGTGAAAGAAGAAGAAAGAGATACACAGAGAGACAGACAGAGCGAGAAGGTGAAATTATAATCTTGAATTTTAAAAAGCAACCTGTAACATTTACGCAGTTATATCAGTGCCCCCCTTTTGACCATTGTTTTTAAATCATTTATGATTTGTTGAAGTTAATATACCCACCACGGTTTGAGGCAGAGTGGCACACAAAAAATGCGTTGATTTTCATGAATTTGGCCCAATAAACAAGCAACAACGCAAGCGTCAAAATCATTCAGGTGAGAATTACGCTTTTAATGAAGGAAGACAAAAACCTTTGTGCCCATAACAACATAAAATATATTTTTTCAGTGCAATTCCTAAAGACTTACACAGTTTGTAAGCCAGACAGCAGTGAAGGTTTACTGTGAATGAGCTATTCTTGTTGTATTTTTAATGCCTTATGCAGCTTTATAAATTCATTTCTATGTTGAGTTTCCAAATCCATTTTGTACTTAAGGGATACTATTTATTTTAACATAATGGACTCAATCTGTTTTTACATAATAGACAGAAGACGCTAAGATAAGAACTCTGTGAGAGGTGTTAATATATTTTGGTACACTATTTATAATGAGAATGAAAATTAATTCTCAAAATGTACACTTTAAAGTTACCAGTAAGCTACTTAAATAGTCATTGATGGATATGTGAATTAATAAATCCTTTGAGGACTGTAAATGACTGATCAAAGTTTACTGTCAAGAAAACTAGTTGCAGGAAGTCATATTCCAAAGTAACAAGTTGCTTTAATCACATTATTTTTGTCTGTAATGCAGTATAATAAGACACAATTGTACCATATTATCTGAATGATGGGTGAAGTTATTCAACATGCCTTTTCACATACTCGTACACAAAAATCACTTGAACTCAGTTCAGTGAGGGAGATGTGGCAAAAAATGGCAAAGCAATCTCATTTTTGAGGATGACAGTTGCTTCTGATTTATTGCACAAAGGGACAAGAATGTGACTTTACATGCTAAAGGTGAGTGCCCCAACCAAGGGGCTAAATAAGCAGCAGTTTCAACAGGTAACAAAGGCTTGTACCTGTTTGCACAGCAGAAATCAGCTGATATTTTCTGTCAATTGCTCTGCAGCAGTGGTTCTCACATCAGCTCTTTGTACACAGCAGATGGTGATAGTGGAGAGTTTTGCTAGTCTCTGTGCTAACGTACCTGCTAACGTTTCCGTGTTACGAGAATTAATCCCATATGTAAACTTAAAACAAGCTGCTGAAAAATTAGGACATAGATTTGTGCAGAGATGTGGTCAAATAAAGAGTTTAGTGTTATATCGCTGAATGGCAGCTCTTGCAAACTAACACATAAGTAGAGACACAAGAGCAGAAATGTTAACCTCGTGACAGTATTTGAGTCAAACTCGGAGAAATCAGCGGTTTCATCAGGTTTCATCTTGTGGAGATCATGAATTGAACATGAGTCATGAATTCCAGGAGTGGCATTTCCTTACATTGTTGTGTATATGCCTGATGAGTCACTACACTTGTGATAAGAGCACCAACTGAGCATGTAGTTAAACACACGTCCCAAATAATGAGTCCCTCTGTGGGATGAGCAGAGGCTACCGGAGGTTTCGGAAACTCCTCCGGACTGAGTTGCTTGGCCACCTGTGTTAGGATGATATGATATCTTATAACTGTGAGCCCGTGCCAGGTTCATCCGGTGTAGAACACTTGTGTGATGCTGTTGTAGATAAGACAGGACTCCTAAATCATCGTGTTTTAACCCATGTGTTCATCCAGCGGAAGAAAACGTGACAGGTTGAGATTCATGTATCTGGGTGTAACCTGTACATCATTAGCCTGTAAGAACAAAGCAAGGGGCAGAGTCATGGATGTCAATAAAATGGTGCGTCTGTGTTCTGCTCGGGACTTCTTGCTTTTTACTTCTTCTGGCTTCTTCTGCTCACGTCTACTCTCTCCCTTTCTCTTTCTTCTCATTTCCTTTCCTTTCTTCTGCTTCTACTCTGTCTCTGCAGCTGTCTATGTTTCCTTCTTCTCCTCTTAGAGTACTTGTCTTAATTCTGTTATATATCTGTGTCATGGCAATTGTCTGTGTATTTTGTGTAACTAACATGTCTAATAAACAGCCTGTACTGAGACCTGTTCATCCCAGTGATCTTTTGGAAACTTTGGTTTTAATTGGGTTTGAGTTTACAGGCACCGGAGCATGGGAACCCCTGAAATTATTTACCGATAATGACTAGGGCATAAATGATGATTGAATGATTTCTTATATAAATATTCACTGATCACTGTTGTGCAGTATCACATTATGTTGAGGTAATAAAAAATGAATTTTCCAGTCCCGAAAATGAACTTGTTAAAAATAAACCTCAAAAAATAAAAATGGAAAATCACAGTAAATGTATGTTTTTATATTTTCAGTCGTTTTATTTTGTGGGTCAGTATCCATCACAGCACTTGTCTCGTCATTAACGATGATCAGATTTAAATGATGTAATTGTAAATCTTGTTGTAAACTCACGCGCACATGCACACATATTATTGCAGAGGTGTTGAGAGAGCTGACCTGTGGCCTTATAATCAGTGCTCGGTGTGCTCCAGTGCGTTATATAAGGGAGCAGCGAGTGCTAGTCAGATCCTCCTACAGATGCCTGAGCAGTCACGACTAATGCGGATGTTCTCCATCCATCCACTCAGCCTGGCGAACGCAGAATTCACCTTAGCCTCTGCTCCTCAGTCCCACACAGAAACACACATCCTCGGTACGTATACTTTGCATATGCATTTGTAATTGGACAAAAAAGAAATCCTGCACACATTTACAAGGTGCATATTCCCATTCTCTCAAAATAAAAATCCTACAAGTGAAAGTATTTTTGAAATTGGATTTAGCAGCTTATGGTGGCAAATATAAAGCATGAGGGTGAATAGTGGAGAGGAATCAAAGTTTGGAAAAGGGAAAGATCTAAAATCAGATCACTCATCTGTATCCTCCCAAACGTTAGCCGACAAACAGCTACTGTGTTAAATGCTTCAGCTTATGAGCAGTTCATTCTACAAATCCCCAAAGTCCCATATCTTTTTAGATGTATTTTTCCGGTCTCACGGAAAGGGTTATTTCACCACGGACCTGCAAGCAGCCATTGGGACCTCAGTACCTCAGGCTGTGAGAAGCCTGTAGCTGAGAATAGCAGTCAGATCCTACCCACCATCTGATGTTCTCATGCAGTGCTGTCTGCAGGGAGAGAGATGAACCCTGATGAATAAATATGAAGATAACCTGCACCTCTGCTGCACTTTTTCTTTTCCCATTCCCCATATGGTTCTACTGAAGAGAAGGCTAAAGAAAAAAAATTCAGCTCAGATTTTCAAAAGAAGCCTCTGGGCCATTGTGTTTGTCTGTGTGCATGTGCTGATTTGTGTGTTCCAAGTGTGTGCGTGTAATTGTTTGTGCATGTGCATATCTAACTGTCTTTCTTTGTGTGCCACCATCTAAATGCGTGCTTACACATTATTGTGTAGTGACTCTGTGTGTGTGTGTGCGTGCGTGCGTGCATGTGTGTGTGGGCGGCACTGTGTAGGAGTGTTCAGTAGCTTTTTGACAGAGCCTCCAGTAGCATGTATTTGTGAATCTTTTGTTTTATTCTCCATCTCCTATTCAGCTCTGCAGCAATCACACCTAGCAATGCCGCTCAAGTGCTGCTGCCCTTGAATGAAGAGAAACAAGACGGGCTCCTTAAAGACTTCTTTTCAAGGGTCATTTTGCCTCACTCAGTGCTAAAAGATAATTCATTAGCATACATGAATCAATATCAAAAATAGCTTATGTAGGGACACACTGATATATAGGCCAAAAAATGGTATCCAGCTTGTTTACTGATATTGGTACATTAACAAATATGATAATTTTTACTAATATTAATGGTTCTATTGTGCTGCGTCAATTCTGTCCTGGCCAAAGAATCCAGATGATGCCTGATGATTTGGGTGTGTGGGTGGGCAGTAGTTTTGTAGCCTTTAAAACCAAACAACCAAAACTTCTTGCTCAGGCCGTGCCACGCAGCAAGCCATATTTTCCACTAAAAATTCCCAAATAATCACCAACAGCACAAATAGTGAAACGGTCCAGTTCAGTTACTCAAATGACAAGAGGTGAGGCTTAGCAGGCAGCCTAGCATACAGGCATGTCAATCAAAGTGGCCACACCCCTAATTTTAATTCGTAAGTGTGTCCACATACACAGGCATAACGTTATGAGTAGAGATGGGGCGATACCACTTTTTTATTTC